>VYXB01008526.1:1546071-1582010 GCA_013397135.1 Pachyramphus minor | reverse complement strand
TTTTTTTACTTTTTTTACTTTTTCCAAAACAGAGACTTGAAATGAGCAGACTGTTTTACATGTTTGCTCATTTTACATACGAACCCAGGCCACCACTATCAACCTTCACAGCTATTTTTGTTTACCGGTTGCAAAGAGTGTAACATTCACCTCAGTTAGAACAACTGAACTCTAAGGTTTCTTTTTAGTGGTTATATGGCCATCATAAAATGGGTACTTCATGCTAGCAGAAAGTCCAAATCCCTCCACCAGTAAAATGGATGAAAGAAGAACAAGATGGCCACTGTCTGAGCACTGGATAAATTAAAACAACAATCATGATTTTTCCTTATTAATTTTGCATTAAATATGGAAGTACTATACTTTAAAAATCCTGGCCAAGTATTTCAAATTTTGGTTTATGTGAAATTATAAACTGAATCTCACTTTATGTTCATTTTTAAAAAGAAAAATGTATCCTCAGATTGCATTGTCTTTCCTGAGAATTCCAGGCACTTAACATGTATGAAAATCAAGCTGGTTTTATTGAGGAGCTTAAATTTGGACTTAGCAACCTAATTTTAGTCTCTGAAGTCTGAATTTAATTTAATGTGACACTACTTTCCTGTACAGGCCAAGCTTGGCCTCATGTTCTTTAAATAAAGCACCTTCAATTTTACTTGAAAGGATGATATCTAAATCAAAGTAGAAGGTTATTTTGCCTCCATAGGTTCTGAAGCTAGTAGAAGCGGTCATGCATATTATCCCATTCATACTAATTTATGCCAAAATATGTGGCATATTTGTAACAGGTATCAAGAGCAGATTAGTACAAAGTACTGAGCAGAGACCAAAAGCTGCCAACTTACTCTCCTCAGAACGTGATCCTACAGTTATATCTTAAAACCGCTTAAGGCCATTGTATATAGTGGGTGAAAGACCAGTTATTAATACACTGATATGCACAAAGCATTTTTGTACCAACTTAAAATTCACTGGTGCTTTAACAAAAACAAACTGGATTTCTGTAACAATTTAAGTATGGTGGTGGTAGAACGAGGAGCACAAGCACGATCCCTGTGCGCACAAGGTGTGTTCAAAAGGCATACATAATAACCTTCATCAAGCATTCTGCTTTCTTCACAACAATCATTTACGGGAATCCACAAGAAACTCATACAAAAACCAAATCTGACCGTGCACTAGATAGCTCCAGCGATTTTCTATTTTTCAGGCTCAAAAAGAACTCCCAAAGAAGCCCACAGGGGTTTTTTCGGGACCAACATCTGTAGGACCACACAGTATGAAGAACAAAAAGGTACAGTCTGAAGACCTAACAGGATTCAGCCTGAGACTGTACCTTTTCATTCTGAGCAAGAGAAAGAAAGTTTAAAGAATAACCAACCTTGAATTGTCCTCTTGAAGAAAGCCTTGCAGGCTTCGCAGGAAGCCACTCCATAGTGGTACCCTGATGCAATGTCACCACACACCAAACACAGTCTTTTGGGCATCGAGTTCAGCATATATTCACACTTGGTCTGTGAATCTTCAGCGATGGTACTGGAGCAGTCATCATACCGTTTCCTGACCGGCCCGTTGCCCCCAAGCCCCGTGGCCGAAGGGTAGAGGGGAGGTGAGTCCAGCCCGTTCTGATGTCCATTCATGGTGGAACTGTAGCTCCCGCTGGCGTCGGAGGAGCCACCGGGGCTGTGGTGGTTGATGCTGTCCGTCAGAGAGGCAGGGCTCGACGGTTCCGTCTTGATGTACGACGAACAGCTAGAATCAATGTGTCGATCTTTGCTTGACATTCTGCAGAGAAGCCTGTAGTGGGGAGAGAGAGAAAGAAGAATCTGTGTATTAAAGACAGTGCTCTTTAAGGCTGCTCTGGAAGGGTTAGGGACTGCACATCATTCATTCATTAGTCAATACTTCTTGTTCTACATGAAGGTAATCAGCATAAGGGCATGACAGAGCTTTGTCAACGCTCCAGACAGGCAGTAAACAAAAACTTTAAAGAGACCAAATCCGTCTGTTGTCCCCTCCACCTGCCCTCTAGGCTACATGTCAACTTCACATCAACTCTAAATTCTGAACTTGTCATCCGGCAAGTCAAAAAAATCTTAAAAATCCTATTAAGATGACTTGGCTATTAAATGTCTTCATTTTTCAATCTATACTTTCTTTCTGTAAATTCCATCATTATCAGAAACAAATATTTCCAAGCTTGATCACACAGATGTTCTGCTCTGTAATTAATATTTGTCAAGGCACTTGACTAAAACATGTATCCATCATCTATTGATCTGATCCCAGAATTGAAGAGCAAGTCTCTTGCAATCTTCTTTTTCCTTTATTAATATTGCTTTATTAGAGATACAGCTATTTAGTAACGGAGGAGCACATCAACGAGGAACTCTAACAAATAATTAAGGCTGGACTCCATTTTCACAAAATCTAAGTGAAATGATTCATCAGCTCTGGCTGCAATTACTTTCTAGCCATTATCCTCAGACTAACCAGTAATAACTATGCCACTATCCCATATATCTGCAGCTCTAAGGGATCTGACATTTTACGTGTTCCATTTTTGGATTAAAAAAATACATTAGAGGAAATTCTACAAAAAAGTTTTGTCTTTCAGAAGGTGAGATTCTGTCTTCTCACTTCTCACGTTTTCAGAATTAAGCATCTGAAATAAAGCCATACAACATCTGATCCAACAGAATGCTTTCTACAGGGGGAACAGGGGAAGAAATTTTTGCCTACTTCCAACCCCAAGTGTTTTATTATTTTTAAAACACATCTTAAGTTAGGTTGAACAAAGGACAAAAATAATAATTAGAAAGTTCACAAACAGATATTATTTTCTATTTTCTTCATTTTCTACAGCTGTGATTATGAGACCCCAGCAGCAAATAGCCTATCCAGCATTTTCCTGACAGTACTCTCAGAAGCTGCCAAAGTACAGATGACAGTTATGAGCGTTTCTCTAGAAACATTAACTGCATAAAAGCAACTATCCCATAAGGCCACCCACATGGAGCTATGGATTCATGTTTTCAAAGCAAACATGAGTCCAGACAATTCAACTGACTTTAACTTTCTAAGTTAATTTTTGAGAGCTTTTCCACCTCTTTGTGTTTAAAAATAAAAAAATGAAATATAATTCTACTTCAATATTTGGAATCAAATTCACCAGTGGAAGACAGATATAAATCCAAAGAGTTGGTTTACTTTCAAGAGATCAAAGCCTTCATTACAGGTATTTGCTTAGGATGAGATTCACCCTAAAATCAGTGCCCACGGATCTTAGTCAGGACCTTTCAATTATAATTTTTACTGTAAAATTCTACTGAAAACAAACAACGTGTGAATTTGGAAAACAGCCAGATTGATGTACAGAAATGTCAACCTCTAAACTGAAAATCAGTGCTTATCTGGGGAGGTGGAAGGAGCAACCTATCTGGTGTCAGCAAATAAACCAAGGAAATGGGAAGGTTAAAGCCGTGAAAATATCTTATTACATTGGACCACCTGCTTGTGTTGTCCTTTCCTCAAGAACTGGAGGGGGGGAAATCCCCTTGCCAGCCTGCAGTAGCGTGTGCCTTTTCTTCTGCATCTGCTGCCTTGTAGCCGTCACTGTTAATGAGTGCTGTAATTAATAGACAGCTCTCTCTTGTCTTTCTACTTGCACTCTGGGCTAAGCACTTTTCTCAAGTCAACGTTTGAAAGAAAGCGGGTCGGCACTGACTTACGGCAGCTCTGCGAATTCCTTTTAATTTAGAGCACTTACACCACCACTCCACTTATTACCTTATAATTACTGGACCGCTCTCACATACATTACGATGTTAGACTAGAGTTGGGAGTTATTAGGGTACTAAAACACGGTGTCTCTCTGTCTCTCCTCTTTCTTTGACACTGAATTTTATACAGCTATGATTAAAATTATGAATTAACTTACACATTTTACCGACTAATTTTTTATGTTATTTTTCTACACGCTAACACGCTTCTATTGACTAAACAGGTACCTGGTTCTAATTTCACCTCCCTTCTGCTGAGCCTTCACACATACACTCTCAAAATATAGCACCAGGAGTCACTGCCTGCAGTCCATCATAACCAGCATGTTCTTGTGTAAGACTCCCACTGCTGATTTTTTTTATCTAATTTGTGTAATAATGAGCTCGAATGTCACCCTTCGCCTTCCAGAAAAACACATTTGCAATTAATTAGCTGGTCAAAGGCATGTTGTTTTAGCCAGTACAAAAGTGGATATCTCCCACTCCAAGCAGTCAGAACCAAAATACAATCTCAGTTCTCCAAGCATTAAAATCTGATCACCAGTGCTGCCCAAGCTAAAGCCAGTCTGCTGATGCTTCTGAAGTAGCAGTTTCTGGTACTAACCAAGACAGAGCTGCTTTTGGCTCCAGCTTTAACAGTACAGACTGTATTTGGTGCACTCTGGCAAAGCACAAATGCAGTTAAAACATTAACCATTCCAAGGAAAAGTGAAAACAACAGCGCCTGACTCTGAGAACAAAAACTTTCTCAATCCCCGAAAGGTGAAAAAGAGACAAGGCTGGGTACTGGCTGTGGGTGGGCAACAAACACCTACGGCTTTCACTCCTTCGTTACTGAACAAAAGTAATTCAAGAGCCATCTAATACGGATGGCAGGTGTGGCCACCATCAAATTATCATGCTGAACATTTGGAATAATGCCTAAGCTAGATCTCTGTAAAATCCCTCCCTCAGTTCCCTCCTAATTACTACTTAGCTCGTTAGACTGAAGAATTCCTAGACACCATTGCATTATAGTCTAAAACTACAGTTGGAGCTTAATTCTCTCTTCCTCTCTGTGTCTGAAATTCTACAGCTCTATTATTCAAGCCTGAAATATTCACAACTATCTATAAATTCAATTGTCAGCCAGTGGGTTTTATTCTAGACCTCACTTCAATCTAAAATTAGAGGCACTAAAATTCACATTAACTCTAAGAGGAATGTAGTGAATAAGACTTTATTTCAAAAGAACACCTTTTTGTCAGAAAGAGCTATTTTCAAGATGATGGCTTTATCTGCATTCAAAGAGAATAAGCCCAATTCCACATTGTGCTGTTAATGCAAAATTTTTAGGTCACATTGGATTAATAAAAATCTAAATTTAGTTAAGGTTTATGAATAGAAATAACATGTGTCATATAAAAATGTACAGTATTTATTTTAAAGCCTTGGTGGGGTTGTTTTTTTTCTTTACTGGATTTTAAGCCAAATAGATGGCAGCACCATTTGTGGTGGGCTGTCCCAGTTCTAACAACTGGGAGATCTCAGGTAAACTTTCCTTGCAGTAACTTTAGGGAAAGTAACTAATTGGTTCTAGAAGTGTTTCCATGCCCATGCACAAGAGAAAATACATAAGATGCCGCAAGCCTTGGGTAATATGCAATATGCAGCACAACTCTTAACATCTCTACTAAATTTACTTCATAACATCTTCATTTAAGTAAGACCTGAAGCCAGGAACTGCCGGCAGTAAGGCACAATGACAGAGCACTTCAGTATGCAACACCGGCTTTAAAATAGTCTTAAACAATAGCGAATAAATTGTAATGCTATGTGCTTATGAAAGACTGAATATATTAAGAATTTATTAATGCAATCACATTCATATTTCCATCTACCTGCCACATTACTAATGATATTGACAGTGCTGACACTGGCTAAATCAGTATCAATACACAAGTGGAGTGCAAAAATTAACTGCATCTGATTACAGTATATAGCCTTAAAAAAGAAAAGCTCATTCAAGCCACCGAGAACACCTTATATTCCATCCATACATATAATTGGTTCACAAAGTTACTTTTCCCTCATCTTATTACCAATACCCAAAGGAAGTCAAAACAACATGCCAATAGTTCATAATCCATGAACACATTTCATGCTCCCTTTTCAAACAAGAAAAGCTCTGTTTACAGCATCATTTGTTACTTCAGAGCTGTGCTGGTTGTATCAGTGACAGCAATGACTAGTCACAATAATTTAAGTGAATACCTTTCCTAGAGATCAACACAAAAGTCCACTTTTACCTGCACACAAAGTTTTTTCTTTTCTTGAAGAGAGAATTGCCCTATTTCCATAAATATCAGAATAGATTGTTAGCAGTCGACATTTGTAATGACAGCTACTACGTGGGAGCATCAGCAAGGCAGGTGTTATTATGCACATCTAGGTACTTTTCATGCTAACAGTACAACCCATCTGATTTTCCTTCCGTAGATTCCTCTCACATGGATGTCAACAAAAAGGTCTTACTATCCTCATACTTAACTATGAATGCCAACACATTAAAGAATTTCTTGGTCTAGATGACACAGTAAGTGAGAAGCAGAGCCAGGAATGGAAGCCAGATCCTTGCTTTGCCCGTAAATACATTTCCTTTTAAATACTGTCTTACTTTCGGTATCATTTCACAGGTCTATACAAAAATCAGTAGACAAAAAACAGCATGTTCCAGCGAACATCCTCAGCTTCTCTGAATGTAAAAGGAAAAAAGGCAAAGAAAAGAAAATGTTGCTTCTCGCACCGACGCCCACGACAACACCTCAAGACATTCACCGGATCCTGTTAAAGAGCTGAGTAACAATTTCAGCCGAGCTGCTTTACATTGAGCAATTTTTTCTGCTTCAGCTAATTGCACTCTAGTAAAGTGGCAAAATGTGAATCACTTAGTAGGAAAATGGGCACCAGCTGCTATTGTCAGAGAATGGAGACACCGAAGAAAAGGAAAGTGACTGAATGAAGTGTCATGTCAAAAATCAACGGTGCAACGTGTGATTTGAGAAAACATGACTACTTTACAGAGACAGGGTGTCATTATGGCATCACAGTAATACGATGCTTTGACAACTGCTGGGTCTAACATATCATCATTGCATTAAGGTGCACTGGCTTAGTTGGAGGAAGGAAAAGAAAGGATTTCTTCTTTTAATATGAAATATCGTAAGGCCTGCTTGGTTAACGTGGTGGATGAGATCATTAATTGCAAAGTATTGCTAATCTTGTCCCATGCACGCACAAACAAAACTGTTATTAGACGAGAGGTCTTTATTAATAAACACACATGTACAACCACATAGTAGAGTACCCTATGCAGAACAGAACAGCTGTGGTGGGGGTTTTTTTGTTGCTGCCGTTCATTTTTGGTTTTTCGGTTTTTTTTAAGAAATGTTACATGTTTCATTGCTTTTCTTCCTATGTTTTCTTGAAGTCTTCACCACTCCACCTTAGTAAGGGAAAGCAAAGCAAGCCAATGCCTTCTTCCAGACAGCTGTCACTAGCAGCTGGAATAGAAGAAGCAATGCTTGAAGCCATCATGTTGTTACCAGCAGTGGCCTGAGTTAGCTGATGACTGCTGACAGAGGATCCAGCTTCCCAAACAGTTATTATTGCCTGATACTCAATCTACCAAGCTCTGCTAAAGCACTTCCTACACACAGGACACTAGAAGACTAGTGCAGTAATTTTCAGTTTAACAAAACAAAAGCCAAACAAGCCGTTATCTCAGGCACTTCACATTTGCACCTCACCTGAGTGAGAGGGCACTTTGTTTTTTATGCTGCTTTTAAAAAAGCAAAATATAACAGTGGCTGACTTGCAACTACTACAGACCTTAAAAACCCAGGGGGAGTTATTTTAACGTCCTCCCTCACCATAAATAAATATTCACTATTGCTCCACTTTCTATTTCAAGTTGATTCCCTGTGCTTCCTGGTTGATAAACTTTGTTAACAAGAAGGAAATGATCCTGAGATACCCCAGTGTGTTGCAGATTCTTACTGCTGACAGCTTCTACGTTTAAGGATTACATCTGATGCAACAATGCATACTCCTGTCATTTATCTTTAGCTCATTTCCTTGGACCTGTTTCAACTGAGGGTGAGCATCTCTTGTTTATAGCTCTAAATACTGTAAGTGAGCAACTGGCAAATCAATAAAACTGTTAAATGCATAATAATACTGTGTAATTACTGACACGATGTTTTGCATAATTAACTGTCTGAGGTGTTCCTTGATATAATGGATACTCAGAGTATGGAATAACCTATAAGCCTATAAAGCACACCCTGTTTATATGAACAGAAATTATGTTTAAAACTCTCATTCTAATAATCCAAATCAGGCTTTGGCACTATATGACAGAAAGCCTTCCTTTCCTGCCAAGTCTAAATCAATTCTTATGGCATTACTTCATAACTAACGTGATATTTCACTGATGACGACTATTACCCTGATTACTTGGAAGTAATGTAGTAATAGCAAAAATACACTTAGATTAAACAAACTACTGCTATTTAATCAATATTATTGAGACAAACTAAGTGTTTTAATAAGTCTGTATAGATGCACTAATGCTGGTTTAATTAAATGTATCCTTAGACATGCACAGGCTCTGCAGCATACAGATGCCATGGTTTGACAGACTGTGACATCACTCTTCTGAATTTACAAGCTGAAGCACTTACAGGCAACAGAATTTTGAGACCTTTTTAAACTGAAAAAATATTACTTTTTACATCAGGTACTCTTTTGGGAACAAAAAGTAAACAAGGAAGAATACTCAAAGACCTTGCACTTTTGAGCCAAAACACCAGACATCTGAAAAGGTGCCAGCCCTCAGTGACACAGGTTTCCAATGTACCCAATACATGTTACTGCAACATGCTGACAAAACCAAATAAAATTCTGACTAAAAGGCAGAAAATAAAAGTAGATATAAAACGTGCAAACCTGACCTTCATTTTTGCATGTGTTTTATGCAAAAAATACCCTATTAGCTGTTATGCACTACTACTAGGCAGGCCATCACCACAGAACATCTCCTGCAGAAAAGATTTGCCTACTTGTATGGAATTCATGTATTTCAAGTAGGAAAAGACACCTTTTCAGTATGGTCTGATGATTTAGTTTTCAATTACATTAAAAAAAAGGCAAATACTGAAGAGAAAGCAACACAAAAAGTAGATGGCACCTAGAATAGAAATAATTTCAAAGCAATCATTTAGAAGAAATGTATGATTTTGTATTTTGTCTATATATTATGATCCTGACACAACTTAAACCTCATGAAATACTTCATATACCTACTTAGTTTTTAGGGTTCTCTTTTTCTACTTTGCCTCTAACCTTTATACACACATAATACATGGCTATTGTTTGAAGCTAAAATAATATCATTGTAATATCTTTGACTTACATTCTCTCATTTACTGGTTTCTAGCCTAATGTTATATATATATATATTGTTGCTACAGGACTTGACATCCTTGAAAAAAGCCAGCTCTGAAGCAAGAGAAGAGTTGAGAGCTGCACCAACTCACACCAAGAGACTTCCCATGCCCAAACAGTTTCAATTAAAAAGCTACTAGAATGATGGCCAAACCTCATCATATGTAAATCAGTATACCAATCAGGAAGAGTAAGATTTTATTCCTCTACTTCAAAGTGCAAAGTAGTAATTCATGTCACACGTTGTAAGACAGCAAAAACTCTGATTAATAAGGTGTTTTTCTGTTATGGAATATTATTCTACTTGTGGTTATATTCCAGTGGTACCAGGTGGAGTCCACCTGATGTCTCTAGGCCCCAGAGGGCACGGTAAAGTGTGAAGGAGTCATCTATTAATTGTGAGGATTCTTTTTATTAAGGGAAATCAGCTGAAATAGCAAAACAAAATGAAATGCTACATTCAGCTGCCTCAAGGGAGAAAAATAAAAAACTACAAAAATAAGTAAAGATTCATTCAAGAACATAACAGGCTTTCTAAAGAGGGATTATTTTGAAATGATTACTGCATCAAAAGCAGTTACTTGCACCAGTCAGAAAGCCAGTACTACAAATCAGAGAGACATAGCTGTCATTCATCACTTTCCAAAAGGAAAAAGGGAACAAAAAATGCTTTCAGTCTCAAGAGAGTCAAAGTTTGCATCATCAGATTTTTCATAATTTTTGGCAGCAATTTCCTTCCACGGCTGAAAGGCAGAGTGTAGGTGTGTGCACACCATGTACCTGTCTCCCCACCCAGCTCTCTCACCGATTTTCTGCAGATTTATAACAGAAGAACTATAATTTGCACACCAAGCTCTGTTAAATTGGAGAAGCGATTAGAGAGAACACACCAGAAATAGTATCAGAGAGTGAGCGTCTTAAAAGACTCAGGACTAAAACTTGTAAAGCAAGTGATCCTTCTCCCGCCCCCTCACTCAGCTGGCTTCCACTGTGTCTGGGAGGACGGACAGGACACATGCCACCAGTTTTAAATCCCCCCTGCACATCCATGCCTGCGCACACAACCAAGAAGCTACTTGGTGAGTTGGAAAATGACGTTTTCCTGCAATCAGTGTTTAAGTGAATGTTTGTCCCAGTGTGTTACACCATGCTGTCAGCAAGCAGCAGGGAGTCGTTGAGTTGTTACTACATTTGATTTGACTGCCAGTAGGAAGCTTTATTTCTACCAACTGTTAGTTGCCAGCTCTAAGGATCTTCTCTTACTTTGAGAGGGTTTTATTTTTACATTTTTTTAGGTACAGTCCTTATTTTTCTCTTTCACTCTGAGGACTTTTAGTGTATGTGTATGGCAGAAGCACCTCCATATCTCCACACATCACAGTAGTCTTTTCACTTACACTTGCTGCCCTAAACACAAAAAAGTAATTGTATTAAGGAAACCATAAGTCAATCCTAACACACATCAGAAAAGTGGTTTTTGTATGAGGAAACCTCAATGAGAGGAGCAAAGATGAACATCTACATAAGCAAACTGAAATAGGATAATTTTATTGTGATCTTTTCCAAAAAAAATACAGGATTAGACTCTAACAAATAAGTATGAAAAGATAACCTAGGTATATTTTCCCTCCAAGGAGGGGGTTTGCTCTCCAGATTTTTATATGTTTCCCAGAGTTTTCAGTAGGGCTTTTTGTTTGCTTGTCTATTATTCACATATATCCTGAAAGGTTTCTCCTTTGTCAAACAAGAACCTATAACTTTAACAGTTGTTTACAATGCTTCCTCTTCCTACACAATAATGATGATTTTGATAATTAGGATCTAATTATAATGGATCTGACAACAACTTCCAACAACGAAAAGCATCTTTAGAAAAATGAAAGCATATGCGTGAATAGTGCAGGGAGGTGGGGTGGGGGAGAGAAATACATCCCTATGAGACAGCCTGAGAACTCAGGCTGAATGGAAAAGTAATTAACACTAAAGAGCTAAAACTGTAATTAAAGAAAATTTCATTAAAGAGAGGCAGGTGATTCCACTTTCCTAAATATGACAAGGTGCTGCATAAAAATAAAATAGCAGCCAGTTTCAGTGAGTGGAGCAGGAAAGCCATGTCTTTAACCAGATCAAATTCTCGAAATTGGCTGTCAAGACAGGATTGTTGTGATTTATACCCGTCTATCAAGCGCATGAAAGAGAGAGACAGGAGAGGAAAAGAGGCAAGCTGCTGTCGCTTCCATTCGCAAAGCACCTTTAATTTCCACGGCACCATCTGTTACCAAATCTAATTCACGTTCCCTCCTAATCTGGTTTAGTTCTGTAATACTAATTCTTCCACTACTCTTACGAACGTCTCTCTCAAGGAAAAGCTTTCGTTCTGGGTTGGTAAAAAATTGAATATTACGCTGTTTAGTTTCTGGTGACTTAAGTGAAGCATGCTGCCCACTAAAATGCACTCCTGGTAAAAGGATTTGTTTTCAGTCAGTGCAGAGATACAGAACTGCTCACATCTGAAAAAAGTCATGGGGGGAAAGGGGAGAGGGGAAAAAAAAAGGAAAAAAATCTCACAGCTGATGATAGGAAAGTAGGCTGTGGACTTGAAAGCAGAGGTTGTCATAAAATACAATTGTTGTCAAGTTTAGTCACTTTCAGTACTGGCTATAAAATCACTTTGTCACGGTCTCATATTGAAAGCTTGAAACTGTATTTTTGCTAAGGAAACTAAAAGGAGTGAGATATAAGATTCTACGAGGGCAAGAATGTTCCTTTCAAATTATGAGATGCAAATATCTACAGGAAACCAAACAGGTAGGGACAAAAACTGAAAGTGGTTTTAAACAGTCTCTGGAGTGCCATGGTCTGAGTTTTAGCTGTGTTATGATGATAAAAATCCCGATCACTTCTATGGGACTTGAAAACAAAATACAGCACCAGGTCTTTCCATGGCTAAGCATTTTCAGACAGGCAGTCCCTCATCTACTGGGTCTAGGGGTGACTCAGCTTTCCTCCTGATTCCCACAGAGAGCTCCCTGACCAGCTCCCCTTGAAATCAACATATAAAGGACCTCAACAAATATTACTACTGTTATTAATTATTAATAATGTTCACCTTTAACTTATCGATTTTAACACACTTCCATGGAGTACCTTGCTATCAGTCTTAAGAGAGGCACAAAGCAAGACATAAAAAGGACATTGTCTAACACTGCTCAACAGCACAACAACATGGCATGGAACCACAGGAACCATATGATGGTCCTGGAGAATTCCAATCCAGTATGTTTTGCCTGTTTGTTTGCTTTCCATGGCTTTGATCAAAACATGCCTTGGAAGTTTTAATATTTATTTCTGAGAAAGAAACTTGCCTTGAACTTCAGAACTGGTACATCCATTGTTTTGAAATATACAGGGTTTTTTCTGAATGAGAAACTTATTTTTAGAATAAATTAATTTTTTCTTACTCCTAAACAAAAATGTTTATTTTTCTGTTTAATAATACCATTTTCTTTGTGTGCAACCTTCCTAAATACAAAGCCTATGGCAAGAACAGCATTAGCCAGTGCAGAGGGTAATGTGTGAGCAATGTATAGTTGTGAATAGCCCAAGGATTTTATGTTTGGGGGGAGGGTTTCAAGGATTTGAAATGAAAGAGGCACACAATACTAGGAAAATAAATACTTTGATAGAACAGTAGTATTCTACACAATGCAAAAAGGAGTGTTAGTTTTCATTATATGAAAGAGTAATGCATAAAAAAATTCAATTATTCCTTCCATAAACAAATTTTTAACTGCTGTGAAAAAGTCTTGAACAGAGCTGTCAGTTCTAAAGACAAATATGAATTCTGAAGAAGGCTCCTCCTCCAACATCACTTTGATTCTCAAATTGCTTAAATTATCTGGGTAATTTTATGAATGGTGTCAGGTTTGTTATTTTAATGGGAATAGTACTAGAAAATCAAAATCAAATTTGTTCCAAATACAGCACATCTGTCATTCACTGTGGGTCAAACCTTGGGTACAGGGGAATAGATCCAGCAACTCTGAAGCTCTGCAAATTTATACAGCTAATGGTGTTATTCCCTAACCCAGCCTGTGATTTCAGAGGGTCTAAGGTCCTGATACTCTTGATACGCAAGATGCAAGTGGATTACCATAACCTACTGCACCCAAAGAAAACCACACTGACATGCAAGGACTCAGAGAGCACACCAGTGTATTTATTTATTTGAACTAAACCATTTGAGTGATATGAGCCCTGTCTGTTAATGCACAACATTTCTATTTCTACAGTATGAAGACCTGTAACAATTGTAAATGAAAACTGTAAGAAGAAAAAAAAACCCTCTTCCATTGAATTCTACTCTTTGTTTACCTATCTTGCTTCTGGAAGCACTGGAAATAAAAACCAGACAAAACAAATAGTTTAGTATGTTACTTGGGCATAGTGCTGACGACTGAATTCATCACATGTTGAGATAAATCAGGCAATTTATAGAAACAAAACCTATGCAGTTTAAGTCTTTTCTAGTCTATCTTTGGTTTTCATGTGTGATTACAGATTTTTACAAACAAATAAATAATCAAACCTTTGGCTTTTCACAGTTCCTTGTTCTTCACATATTACTATGTGTAATTCAGACCTATTTATGCCACTGGGTTTACATGTCAGAGATTTGCCCCTGGATATCAGCAGCAAAGGTCAGGAAGCAATGGCTTTCACTTTCAAAATGTTTGCATGACTCCAGCAAGTTTGCAGGATAAGCTTCTCACAAAGTCCTGGTATTGTTTCTACTCACTTATCTTTTGCCTTCTATTTTGCTGGGAGTCACAGGGCAAAAAACAAGGAAATGCAGCATATTCCAGAAAAATTGACTAAAGTAACAAATCTGTACCTGCCCAGTTACAACATTTAGAACAGGGATGTCCCTACTTGCAATTATGATGTGATTGTATCCATACGCTGCAATCATTACATGCTTCACCTGTGGACATCTCTTCTGGAAAATTTCACTGAGAGGCTTGTCCAAGGAAAGCTTTATGTGAGGAGATCAGCATTAATTACTCCATATTGCACACTGCAAATTTCAGCTGCATTTTAATGATAGATTTGCTTCAGTTATTTCACCAGGATTAATTCTGGATCAAATATTTATTTCTTTCAGAGCTAGAAGTTCTGCTTAAGTTGACTGTCCTTGGGTGAGCAGTGAAAGAAAGACTGGTTGGAAGGGAGCATGCCATTCCACCAATAAACTCAAATAACACATGCATCTGATCCTGAGAAGTTTTGTGCCTCACCAGTTTCAGCACAAGCTCAGGATGCTCATCAAATTGAGGATCAGCCCCGATCAGTTAATAGATGCGCATTAAATGATAACTTTCCCAGACTGGAATTCACTTTTTTTTTATCGTGATAGGACTGAGGTCTGGCATAAAAATCATTTCACTAAGCATCTGCCCAGAACATACACCAAATCTGCTCCACTTCTTCCCTGGTTCTTAACACAGTTGAGGGTCTGACAGTAAATCTTTATATTACTATTGCTTCATGGAATGAATAGCCAGGTGTTCTGAAAAATAAATTATGAGCAACTAAGATAACACCAATATACTCAAGACTTTAACTGCCTATAGTTGGAAGCTTAATAAACTGAGGGTGCTTGTGGAGATCAGCATGAACACCTAAAAGAGGCCACATCTCAACCTTGGATGGCTGCATCATTCTGTAAAATTCAAAGAGGGACATCAACTGAAACATCTGTCACAGGACAACAAATAATGATAGCCAAATGATGATGTGGGATTGGCTGGCTGTACATTATACAGGCATGGTTATCCTACAGGTTGTATTAAATATGAGAGGCAGAGATTTATGTTATGGGTGATAAGGCCAAGAATGCTGTAAAAGTGAAAAAATATGGCAACAGTATGCAGTACATCACTACCAGGATAATTATTTATATAAAAAGTTCCCATTCTTAGACTTCCAACACGTAGGGATAAAATTCATATATTCAAAGAAGACATAATAATAACCTGTCAGCCTGTGGTGATGGATATGTTTTTAATCCAAATGACCACAGTCTCCAGTCTACCTGTCATAAAAGGACACGAAAAATTGAATTTTCCTTTCATAATTCTTTAAGTTGAAAGGAAAAAAACACAGAAGCATGATAAGTGGCTCATTCCAGTGGACAGATGGACAGGCAGTAGTAAAAGGTATGAATAAAAGGCACTGTTCCTTTACTAATGCTATTTTCACTTGTTCCACACTGCAACGCAGGCACAGGGAAGACATCCTTTCTTTTGACTTTTCAAGTATACCCCTGGATAATCTACATTATCTTCTGTACAGTATGAGACTACTATAAAAAGACTTAAGAAGTGCATTACACTATTCAGCTCTCATTCAAAAGCAATCCTGCAGAAAGTGGCACAAAAGCACTACTTCATGTACATCTTAGTGACTTGAGGTTCATGGCCACAAAGGTCCCCTATTCTTAAATTCTCTGCTACTGGGAAGGAGTATCTGATCTGTATATTTTAATTTTTAAAAATTCACTCAATCAGGAAACCCTGGCAGAAATTTAATAAATCTATCAGATCCTTCTGATGCAGAAGGAAAACTACAGAGTCTGTTCCTGTCCCCTCCACTCACCACACACACAAACACACACCACACATCTGCCACATATCTTCCCCAGCCTGCATTCTTCCAGGGGTAAAAATGACAAAGAAATTTGACTAAGTTAATTTTAAGCGCTGAAAATGTAGGCAGACTGCTCAGTTATTTCAGTTTAAAAGATCTTCATTTTCCCATCTGTGTTATGGCAATTTTATTACACATTCGGCAAATTTACAGTAACAAGATGTTCCCCTGACAAATTAATCACTTTCCAAGCATTTTATCATATAAATAAAATATCACCTCAAGAGAGAAAATCAGCTCAATCAGTTGATTTAACCCATCTTTCGGGGAACTCGTCTGAAACAGATTGAGCACATTTTTTCTGAAGAGGGACTGAGCACACAGCCTCCTGGACTCCCAGCTCATATGGTGAGGCTTTTCCAAAACAAAATGTTTAAGCCTAGCTGATAGGATGCAAGATTCCTAATGTAAGAACTACATTGCATCAATGACAGATCTCCATTGGGAACAAATAGATTCATTTAGAAGTTGATGTGGGCTTTAACTGAGGAACTACATTTCCCCTTAGATCACTGATGACTATTTCTGCAACTATTTCTCTGGTGTTACTATTATCATAAGAGTAAAATATACATTGTTTTAATAATCTGCTCTAATGTTTTAAGAATCTCACAATAAAATAACACAGGTAAAAACTCGAACCAGCTTTGCAGCTGATGAAACTTACTCTTTTTTTTAACTTGTTTTTTTTAAAAATTTCCCCAGTACTCTCAACTCCCATTTTGGAAAGTAAATTTTGTTTTTATGAAAAATAAGTGACAGGCAACATTAGCAATGAAATATATGCACAGCAGTGAAGTGCATTCAACTCAAGTTTTCCCAAACTAATCCTTAAAACAACTCAAAGCCCTTCTGGAGAGAATGTGTCATTGAAGCAATTCAACTTCTCTGCCACTTAACCTTTCTCCCTCTGTCCTACTCTCCCCAGTCTACTTTCATTCAGGGACAGCCAACAATAAGTATAAACAAGAACAAGAAGCACTACTTCTGTTTACACTATTACAACCTAAAGTTGCAAAAGCCAAAAAAATTTAGCCAGATTTGCTGTTTTTAACCTGAAGTTGGTAGTATCAACATAGGCGGGGTTGTATTTATTCTACCACTCTGATGAAGTATGATAGCAAATCATCATTTTGCCAAAAGAACCACCCCACCAGACAACACAGATACGTAATCCTGACAATATGACTATACTCTTCAATGAGATGTTTACTATCTTTTCAGCAACAAAATTCTGGGTACCAAGGAAAAGAGAATTCACATATCTAGACAGGATTTTCACCCCCTTTACTCCCGCAGCAAAATACTATCTTTACCTCCTCAAATACTAACACATGAGAAATGTATATAACAACATGACTCACTAACTACAAGGAGGAAAACAACAGGCTTTATGGAACACTATCAAATAGCAACATAAATGCTACTTAGGCCATATAATTAATAATGCTGTAAATAGGCATATTAACACTACAAGACATCAGTATTTAAAGCTGAAAGCTCCGTACCACTCTGAATGGCTTATGTGCTGTCCATAAAAAGTTTAGATGGAAAATTATGATTTGACACACAAAAACATTCCTGGTTTAAGTGCTTTTTATTAAAATTACTCTCGGAGGTCATGGAACACAACAAACAATTCTGATTCTGACCACAGGTCAGAGCAACTTCAGTTCTTTAAATGGATGAAAACTTAAAACAAAAAAAAAAAAGGAGAAAAAAAAGTGCCAAACACAGGACAATTAATTATAGTACTTCTTAATTTTATCCTTTTCTATATTGGAAAAAATGAAATGGAGATTTGTACAAGATGCCACTTGTACACAACCTGGCCAACTGGTCTATTATCCTTTAACCCCTTCCTCCAAGTACTTTGCCAGGAAATTTACTACCTGTATCAAGTGACTTGGACATGCAAGATTTGAAGGATTTAGTCCCAAAAAATAGTGTTTAATTTAAGGAGCAGCTTAAGAAAAAACATAAGAAATATGTGTCAAGGGATACTTGTTTCTTCCTTGAAATATAGAAAAGGAAAAAATGCTCATTTCCACTTGTTTCATAAAAGTGTATTTTTTAAAGACTTGGAGCATCTGGAACCTTAAATCAACAGAAGATATTCTGTTCTCAACCCGTACACAAAAATCAACCATTTTTGATCTAAACATAGCTGAAAGCAGAGCTTTCCTTGAGCATGAAATGTGAAGTTCAAACTTCAACTAGAAAAAGTTGAAGGAGAGGGAGAAGATACTACTTGCCCCTCATCTTCAAAACCTGAGTGAAAATCAGTGAGTTTCAGTGATCTCAGGACAGAATTCTGAATCCAGCATCCTGCTAGATAACTGACGACCCAGGTGGCAGTGCAGGCACCGTGGATGCAAATGAATTTGATTCCATGCAAATTCCATTGCTTTCAAGATTCAGCTCACCTGGTTACAGGATCTGACCAGCGTTTTAGACAAACTTATGCCATTGTTCCAACCAAAGCAATAACAATACAGAGCCATTCAAAAAATGAAGGGCAAATCTTGCAGACCTCACATAGGGCAGAAAGCTCCATGAGAAGCAACTTCAGAGCGTTGGATGGTCCTTATTTAACCAAAATTCCTGCTAACATCCATTTATTCAGAAAACATCTAATTGAGGTAATGTGTGTTCATTTGGCAGCCTGCTGGTGGAAGCCTGCATTTAGATGCCTTGGCCTAAATGCACAGAATTCCTTCAACTAGCTTTTAAATTTAAAATTTAAGTGTTCCTTTTAAAGTCATGTCCTTGCAGTTCTGAAGTAGCTGCTAATCCTTTTATACGCCATAAAGCATTTCCATCCTTTTTTCCCCCCTGCAATTGTTTCCTGATTCACCACAGTACATATACTGTACTCCCAAAATTATTTAACAGAGGAGTCACTCTACAGGAAGAATAAGAACTCACAGACCTGTGAAGTCAAGAATCATAGCATTTAAGTGATTTTCAAAGGCTAAATTAATCTTCATTTAATGGGGGGGATCACATCTCAGATGTAAGATGGATATTCAGACTGACTCAGATACTTTAAAATAGTCTCCAGGATCTCAACTTTTGCAAACAAAACTTCTTCAATCTGAGAAAGATACAGGGCACAGAATCTTTTAATTTGAAAGATGACAAAGTGGATTATTCGTTAGTTACACGTGCCAGTAGGGTGATCCATTACCATGTATGTTCTACTGCAAGTACACGATGTGCCTTAATAGTAGTTAGAGCCTTATTGGCTTAAAAAAAAAACGTAAAAAGGGTTTTGCATGTGAATTGAACTTAATAGGTTTGACATGGACTAACCTTAAAGAATCCAATCCACTCAAATCCCTTTGAAGGCTGCAGCTGAATTTCATGCAAATCTTAGAGAAGTAGCCAGGCTGCTAGGATTTCAAGATGCTGTGTCCCTTTCTTCTGCAGATCTAAACCCAGGCAAAACAATGGCACAAAACCCTCCCACAATTTCAAGGATTCCTCTTAAGATGATCCTGGTTTTGTTCTTTGGCCCAGGAAAGTCTGACACTTAAAATTCAAAAGGAAGAAGAATCTGACATCAGGAAACATACCCAAGTATGAAGCCAATCTTTTATTTTTTTAAACATAGCATTGGATTGATATTTCAAACATTAAATCTGACATGGCACCACTTTCATTAAAATGCCNTCTTTTATTTTTTTAAACATAGCACTAAATCTGACATGGCACCACTTTTATTAACATGCCTAGAATAGAATGATGCAAATGAACTTTTATACTCAAATCTAGCACTAATGGCTTTTCTTTTGTAACAATAATTCAATTTTAGCAATAAATAATCCACCATAGTCTGGTGGTCATTTTGAAACTCAAGCAAGCAACTTGAAATTAAACCTATTTATTTTTTAAGGCCCCTGTAACTATGAAATTGTTTCCTCATCTCCATTAAAAATATCTAAAAATATTTAAGTGTTTATGTACATTTATGCAGCAGAAAAGCATATATATTTGTCTGTGTAACAGTATATATACAGTGACAGCTGGAAAATTATTTGTTTGATGACCGTATTTAATCTTCACCTGATAAACATGAGAGAATAAGGAAAAGCAAAAGCATGTGTCAACTGCTTAAAATAAAGTACAGATGACTACAAATGTAACTATAACCAAATCAAAGCCACAGAGTGTGTATAAAGCACTGACTATGCAAAGCAGTTATAAATTCTTGGTTAACAAAGGGCACAGAAAGCCCTTAAAGGAAATATTTTATTTCTGCTAAATTAATACCTAAAAGCATTACATTTCATCAGTTTCACTTAGGTTTAAAGTCCCCAAAGATTCTCCTCCTGAAACTGGCTATATTTTATGTGCAAACCAGGCTGAGAGCTATCTAAATCTAGATAAAACTCATTGGCTTGTAATCTTCACAATGATCTATACATCTAAATCTATATGCAAATCAAATGCTCTCATGCATTAACACATTCCAGAGCATCTAGGAGTAAGAGAGTGCTTTCTCCCTCTCACAACTCCCCTCCTCTGCTCCTCTCCCTCTCTCTTTATTTACACTAGCTACCTAAATAATTCACACTGCCTTCTTTTCAGCCTCAGTGTTCTTCTGTTGAAGCCTGCAATGAGCTATTGCAGTAACCAGATGGACACATGAATGCAGCAGGTGGGACAGATGGCAGACCGCCCTGTCTGACGCTGGCTGCCTCAGCTTGGACTGCCTTTTCCTTCCAGGTACATTATCATCAGTGTAGCAGAAAGCAGCACGCAGAGGCAAGAAAATCTTTACATATAATACTATGTGAACTAGTTAAATAAATGACCAGATGCTTATTTGCTTTTTAAAACTGAAATGCAATCTTCTTAAGAGTGTGTAAGAAGCATTTCCCTTCTCTCTTCCCTTCAAGGAGAAAAGTCCATCTCTATTCTCCAGCAAGCCTCCTGAGTGCTGTGCATAAAACAAAACATGCCTGAAATCTTACCAATCTTACTCATGACTTCACAAAAATTGTGATTCATCTTAAATTTCCAAATACCTCTATGCTTTCACAGGTAACTGTTTTGATTTTTTTAATATAAACCTATGCATCTTCTGGTACATAGCTACAATTTTTAAATGAAGTCTTAACAACTAATGTAATATTCACTACATACAGTGAGAAGCCTCACCTTTCCATCTATGTCAGTATGTTTCTTGACTGAATTTCTGCTGCTTCCCATCCCAAGAGATATACAGAACTAGTAAGTTTATTACAAAATATTTGATACTACTGTGGAAAATGCAAACAAAAGGTGAGGTAGCAAGTCTGTCTTTGACAGCAAAAATTAACAATTTAATATGATGTTTTCATCTCTGCAACACTGGGCAAAACACACTGAAGATGACTGTAAGAAAAAAATTATAACATGTGCTTTGTACAAGAATACACGAAAGAGAAAAAAAAAAAAAAGAAATCTGATGACACATCTGGCAGAGTTTGAGGGGCACATTGTATCACAGAAGTTGCCCTTTTTACACAAAATGTATTGCTGTCCAAATAAGCAGAAGTAATTAACTTCATTTTCTTGTTCAAGTCAGCAGGCAACTGATTCAGTGTATTAAGTGAAATCACCGTTTCAAAATCAAACGCACACCCCTTGTGCCATGTCAGAGCCAGCAGCCTGTGTTGCTCCCCGGTCTGTTTCCCTTTCACAGATCTTTTCCCTCTACTTCCTTCTCATTAACTGCACCTTCTCTGAGCTGACACAGGTGAAACCACCCACCTCGCCATCAAACACCAGATAGATTTCTGCTGATCTGCAATAAACCAACCCACGCTTCCTTGTTAGCCTTCCTTGCTATACCTGAAATTAAAAATACAAAATCACACCCACAAATTTTATGCAACTATATATGCACACATACAGAGTATGGTTGTACTTGCCATATCAAAAAGGCAGCTTGTATTTGTAGTCAGCAAAGCCCTTGAATAGGAACTACCTATGTATTTACACACCAAGGACAGTAGCATGACAGGGGCCTCCATACGGCCATAATATAAATACTAAGAAATAACAGGGTACATTGTATGGAATTGATTGGCAATTATACTCAACTACTGAGTCAAAATATCTTTTTGGGTTTGGGTTTTTTTTTTTTTAGTTAATAAGCCATTATATGATGTTGAAGGCAAAAGAAAAAGTCTAAGTTGAGACATGTCCTGTGTAATATTCTGCTCCCCCTGAGCATACTGGTATAACTAGTAAGAGAAACTGACTGTAAATAAACCTGCATGGGTAAACGAGAACTGGTCCAAACTGGCAACTAAAGCGTGAAACAAACAGGAACTTATCTCTTCAGAGATTTAAATACACTCATCAGGGACTCAAATAATAATAAACATAATAATACAGCATCTAGTTTCATCTGGCCCAGGGAGAAGACATAGCAGCATTATCAAAATGTCTATTCTTGTTTATTCCTGACCTGGCAGAAGCCAGGAATTACAGAAAACCTCAAGGGACAGACTGCTTTCATGGGATGCCCAGACTGATTCTGAGGCCAAAGAGGTTAAGCACTTAGGATAAACTTTGGATAAGCAGCACAACTTCTGTATGCTTACATGTCCTAACTGAAAATCCTGAACTTCAGGGTTTTATATTACCATCTTTCAGAAAAGGAAGCAGGGCAAAAAAAAAAGGAGAGAGAGAAGGAGGAAAAAAAAAAAAAGAGGGAGGTCAAAGGATACAGAGATCATACATGCAAACTATGCAACAGAAATGGTGAACTATGCACTACCAGCTACAGAAAAACATTTCACATTATAGTAACCAGTTTACAACATCACAGAGAGACAGTAAAAGCAGGGCACTTTATAAACATTATCACACAAGTCATGATTTCACTATGATGATATAAGCTGTTTTCTCAACAACAATAGATGAACAGAACTCTGAACATGCAGGAACACCCTCTTTAAAAATAAACCTCTCAGCCACTGCCAGGTTGTCACAACAGGAACACGCACATTATTGGAGCAGCAATCACAGAACCAAACTTGGATTCAAAAAGTGTATTAAATTGGTAAGCTTGTCTCACTACTGATAAAAAGTTAATACACTGAAAAATTAATTAATTGCCTTCTGTTTTCATCAGTAAAACTCACTGTTGAAACTACCAGGTATAATCCTAGCATTGAAACTGTGTACTTCACTGTATGTGGGGGGGAAAACAGAGTAAGAAAGAATGAAATTACTATATTCACAAGGTCACAAGACCAGTACTATGTTCCTTCTGGTTTGGGAACATTTTCATAGTTTAGGTATTAAAGCACTTGCTTCTAATGGATTTAATTAATAAGGTAATGTGAGTACTCCAGGTGTTTTAGAAAACATACTAATTCCTGACTACTTTTTGCTCTCAAACAAACCTATTCAATTCTCTTTAAGTTCAAATGTAACCTTTGAATGTAATCTTCCTGCTTGGGTAATGCTTGCCATTGCCTTGTGGACAACATGTGTAAGCAAAGCTCTCATCATGTGCTGCCCGAGGTATCCCCTCAAAAATCAGACTTGTCCCTCTCTGAAGAGGTGTACAGTGATGTTCTCACAGCAAAAGGAGTTGAGTTGCAGAGGTGTCTGTGTAGACACAGTCTGGACTCTACAAAAGCAGCTATTGTTCATAAAGGCATTTCAGAAGAAAAAAAAAAAGAAAAAAAAGGCAAGCATAGGTAAATACATATCTATAATCTGGTAACTTGTAAGGAGTTAAGCTTATGAGGGGTGACTGAATGGTAAAAAACCCACTTCATTCTGTTCTATTAGAAAAGCAATTGTCAATCCCAATCCCATGAGAACATCATAGGAAAGAAGACATAATTATACTTAAACAGGACTAAACTAAATACCGTGAAGTTGATTTTCAAAAGGATCAAATTTTTCTTAAGAGTTCTGCAAACAGATGTCATGATTTTTCCTAAGGTTGAGGTTGTAGAACCCCTAAAAATGATACTACTTCAGGAAAAATTAGTTGCATTTTTCATGGGTTGGTGTTTTGATTTTGGAGGGTGTTTGGATTTTGGAACTGGGTGTTTGGTTTTTTATTTTGTTTGAGGTTTTTCTGCTGAGGGTTTTTTGGGTTTGCCTTTTTTTCCCCTTGCTTTTCTTTCGTTTTGTTGTGTTTCTTTTTTAAATCAAACCACATATATAGTGTAAATGCAGCCTGATAGATACTGACCTCTTTTCAAAGTCTGGTCCAAGAATAATGGAAAAGACAAAAAAAAGGGGGGGGGCAACAACACCAACTCACATGTTACAGTATTTATAAAAAATTCTATGACCTTAAATACATCTTTGCCTAACATATGAAAATTTCTATGGTCATGTAATATACCGACAGAAGCAGGGAAATGTGAATAACTTATAAACAATCCTAATGTATAAAAACAAGTAAATTCTGCTTTCACTGCAAATGTATCCCCTTACTTTTAATACCGAGCATAAATGAAAGCAGATTCCGATGTTGAATGTAATGGATATAATAAATACACCATTTTAAAAGCTCCCAAATGCAAATACAAAGGAATGGAAAAGCTGTCTTTTTAAAGAAAATGTGTACAGAAGAAATAAGCAGACATTAAACCCTAAATTGTAAAGGTGTAATTTCAAAGAGACAGTAAAATCTACCTCCTCCTCTATATGTCAATGACCAAAAAAGTTAATATGCTGAATGCTGACATTCCACTTTCCCTTCCCTCTGCTTCAGTTTTGAAGCACTAACTTTGAACACCTTGACATTTGCCTCTCTGCCTTTGATTTAACATTAACAGAAGAGCACTCAGTCCTCTTAAAAGAGGAAAAAGTGTCTTTAAAAATCTCAAATATGTAGTAATTCTTGCACTTACTTCTTTGCAGCTGAGCAGAGCCATTTACATAGTCCACTAAACACTGTTTAGTAAACATGACAAGAGTGCTTCTATCTTACTGCCCTTGTAAAACCAAGGCAGGGGTTCTGTTTTTAGTGCACACTCTGGTTCAGCGTTAATCCTGTTTTATGTTGTTCACACCTGCTGCTGACTAGCAGCCTGCTGATGGGTTGTGGTTTGTGCTGCTCTGAGACAATCCTCACCAGCTCCAACAAAAAACTAATCACTAAAGTGGAAACAAAACCCTGACTGCTGCACAAAAACTTGACATTCCTGCATCATTTTCCTTACTCTGCTACTCCCGACTATCAAAAATTTAAAATTGGGTTTTAAGTGCATATGCTTTTATTTAGTCCTAGCTTTTCTAGTTCTTCTCCAGACAGCAAATATTAGAGACAAATATCATGGATACAAATTTTATAAATATATGCTGTGCAACTCACCTTTTCCTTTGTGCCTAATAAAATAATAGGCTTTGCTCTAACAAAAGTACTGAATGTTGATAATGCATCCTGTTGTGAACACTAAGAGAAACAGGCTTTTGCAGATTTAAAAAAATACTTCCTTCAACATATTTTCACATGAAATTCAAAAGGCTACTGTTGCAGAAATTAGCTTTTGTTTTTTAATCGCAACACTATTCTACGTACTTAAGCATTAAAAAATAAAAAAAAAAGCCATTAAGTCAGATCTTCTTTCCATTGATCCCAGCAGTAAAACACACCTATGGCTTCATTTGTACAGAAGATTGAATACTTTATCAGAGACAAAAATGTCATCTGTGATTAAAGGAATAAGTCTGAAATTACACAGTGCTCACAGCCAGGGAGAGTAAGAAACTCAAGCAAAGGAAATGCATTCAAAATAGAAACCTTTTGTTTGGCAAACACATTGATGCAAAATGTGCATCGAGATCAGGGACAGAAGTCACATGCATATTTACCAGCTCAGAGACTCAGATGTAGGCACTGTTATCCACAACAAAGTTTGCACTGGAAAAGTCTCTAAAATGGAGGGCAGGACATAGTACTTTCACACCTACTTTAAGGTACTCTTTATATGACTAGAATAAACATAACCGAGCATCAGAATATTTGGAGAGCGAACTCTGTCTCCTTCATCCTGTTATGCCATCTTGGCCTATTTATTTCTACAAAGAGAAAAATGCTTTCTGTCCAAGAGCCAAGTTCCTATATCTCTTAAACAGTATATGAACCTTTCATAAATAAAATGTTGGTTGGAGGCCAGTCAAGGCAATTCTCCATCTATTAAAATTTATTTTACATCTCATAGGCAAAGACATGCTGAATGACCATCCTTTGTGACTTCTGAATTCTGCATGGGAACACCAAGGTGTTTGTGCACATATATAGGAAGGTAATATCCATCAAGCAGACGTATGTATTCCATGTTACAGCTTTACATCCAAAATTCATCACCAGGAACAAACCAAGATCAATCAACATTTAGCTAAATTCAGCAATTCAACCTCTCTTGCAATTCAGATGTAAAACCAAGAAAAAACGGGGTCAGTCTCACTTTGTCTTACCATCTCCATCTGAAGGATTTCTACCTCCTCTTTAGGCAACACAAGGCTGAAGATATGGGCATAATGCCAACACTGCTTTTAAGCTCACAGAGAAAATATTATGGGGTAATCTTACTATTTCCTGGTCACACTCCCTTAGGCAACTCTATACTAGTGCAAATGTCACATCCTGGCAGTGAGTCCTTGGACACAGGCTCCATTTCTTCAGTGATTTATTTTAAAATAGTACCAAATCATTTTTTTTTAAATCAATTAAAAAGACTGATCCAAAACCTGATAAAATGAATGGCATTCTTTCCATTTAGTTTTGAATCAGTCCACTACCAGTGGAAGCAAAAGATTTCTTAAGACAGATGCAAGAGCTTGGCAGCAGGCTGTCCTTCTTAGCTTGGAAAATCTCTGCTAACTTACCTAACAGTGGTACAAACCCCCCACATTAACTTTCTCAAACAGCTGCATCTGCAGTATTTGTGCTCCAGCATTACCTAATGCACAAGTATCACACCTCTTTTCAAAATTAGAGGGGAGGGGAAAAAAAAAAGCAGGGCGGGGGGGCAGGGAGGAGGGAGAGAATCCCCATGCCAGTCATCCATCAAGCGTACATCCTGTCCACTGCTCCTAAGAAATTTAATATATGCTAAAAAGATATAAAAAGACATAAAAAGCTTTCAGAAATAAAAGTGCTTCAGAAGCTAGATTTTAATACTGCCAAGTGGGTTTTTGCCAGATTTATAAAGTTAACTTAAATGCCAGGATACTGCATTTCAGAAGCGGCAGCAGCTTACATATTGCCTTGTATTAGTGGCTGAAGTGTATTGCTGATTCCAAAGCTAGACTATCATCATCTGTGGGGGAGAGTAGATAAATAAATAAATAAAAATTGGCATTCCCTACCAACCTTGCTACCTGCTGCCTTGAAGCACTCTTTTCAAGTGCGGCCTCCACAGGAAAAAAAAAAGTTAAGACCACTTTATTTTGATTATAGTGCTTTCCCCAGGCAGGAATTTTTATTTCAGTTAGAATCTTTAAACCATTACATTTTCAGTGATGCATTTTTATATTTACAGTTGACATCTTCATAGAAGAATGAAACCTTTGAGCAACAGCTCTAAAGCATGAAGGTTGCCTGCAGTAAGTACTTAAATTATTTTACACCCAAATGGAGCCTGTTGTTTTTAGCTAAAATTTAATAAACCTTAAATCAATGACCTTTCTTTTACTGAAAGCCTGCACTTTGGAAAACTAACTTTCCTAAGAAACATATTTTGGTGAACAAATGCCAAACAAAGGGCTATTTAAATCTAAACATTTTCTCTGCTTATAGCTTGGGAACATTCAGTTCCTAAATTCCCAACTGCTACCTAATGTATAGAACAGTAGTGCCTTGGTTTAATCACATATCATTGATTTCTGAGTGTCACAGTGATCTCATTGACAGTAATCAATAATAATCCCAAATCAATCAAATATGTTCTTGCACTATCATTCATCAAATTTGAATATCCCCAAAATTAATTGTAAGCATGTGAAAGAACCTGGAAATAAATTTTGAAAAGGTACAAAAATAAAAATCAGTAAACTTTGAGAAGATAATAGTGCATCTGAGCATGTTTCATGCCTGCTGGGGTAAGTCAATGGTGAATCATACCTTCCCTTCTCAGCAAAGACTGAGATATATTCTTTTTCAAACATGAAAATACACAGCAACTGAAGGCAGAGGACACACTAGTAAATGATCAAGCATTATTTTACGAAGAGCCGTGTTACATGCCGAATATCAAACGTGTTGCCAGTATATTACAAAATGCACAAGTATGTTATACTATAAAAATTACACATTGTAAGTTAGTCACTGCACTTCACAGAGAAAGAAAGGATAGAATTACTGAATCTCTACCCAAAGCATGAATAGATGTAGCCACTTATCAAAAGAGCTGTTATTGTTGCTGAGGACTCCTCTCTAAACACATTCACCTGTAATTTTGTCAAGGTAATAAATCCTTCCATTCATTACAGCACACTCAAAAGCACCCTGCGATTTAATTTAAATGGAAAAATGGCCCAAAGTGTCTAAAACATTTACTTTTGCTAATGTAAAAGTGCTGGCATTTTACTTCATTCCTGATAAGCCAGTGCCAATGGATGTGATTATTCCTTTCTTATTCAAAGCATATCAGTAGTTCGAAAGCACTCTCAATCTTATCAGGTGTGTGAACAGCACAGTTACTGAAAACAGTTTGTACTGCTCCTCTCTCTTTCTGCCAGGCTATCAGATAAACCCAACTAACTAACTGTATTTACACACAATCAAACATAAGCTGTGTCTTCAACACACCGTAGCCTGTTTCTGGCATGTTACAGGTTTTCTGCTTGACATTAGTTGTAACCAAAACAGCAGCAGTGAATTAGCTTGGAACAAAAATACAGTAACTCTGTAGCATGTAACACAAAAGGGACACGAAGAAAAGAGAATAAAAAAAAGAGAAACATTTTGTGGAGTAAGAAAGATCACTTTCATCTCAGTATTTCACAGGTATTTATCTGGTGCTACTTGAAAAACAGCATGGAAGCAGTAGGATTCAAATACATTCAAAACACACCTGCCACAGGCCTTAAGAGTAGAAAAATAATTCCTTTTTTTGTTTATTTTCTTCTCCTGTTCTCTAGGAATGGTCTCTGATTTGCAAGGGCTGAGAAAATGAAAGAAAGGAAGGAAAATGGTTACAGTGTCTGAAAGCATTTAAATGCCTTTACTGTTTTTGTCCGTAACAAGACTGATTTTCATGATCCAACCTTCATTTGGCACTAAAAGATCCAAAAAAAACAAAGCAAAAAACCACTCTTCCCCAAACAAGCCTCTCGGCAACTCTCCTTTTCACTTAGTGTCTCAGATACAGAATTTTCAGTGCTAACTACTGAGGAATAATACAAGATCAACTACTTCAGAAGGGCCACGGCTTTGAAGATTTTGCTTACTGCACAGCCATAGGAAATAGGCACAGCATCTCCTTTCATTCTTCTCAGGATGACAGTATATTCTTAGGATGAGCATAGTACTGGAAGAGTTAAACATTAACCTGGCTGTGCGCTGGGCACTTTCAGCTAGCTAAATGAAAAGTTCTGGAATGCTGGAAGAAATCCTGATTTTCAGCTCTTTGATTAATTACAGCCTTCTTCAGAAGCTGAAGCCCCAGCCCCTCAGCAGAGGCTCCTTGCCACCACCCCCTCCCACTGACAGCCTATCCCCAAGTACTTCTGATGGAGCAGCAAAGGGCAGGCAAGTGCCACCACCTGAGCCCATCCTGTGCTTCTGCCTGGGCTCCCGGCACAAAACCAGCCATCCTCTAGATTTGTAGGAGAACAATGAGCCGAATTAAGCCAAGTGTGCAGTGCCGGGTAATGCAGCCGATTGTTGTTTCTCCATCTGTGACACCACGGCCTGGTGATTGATGGGACAGGTGTCATTCATACCAATGTCAGCCCCTGACAGTGGCTGCTCTGCTCTCTAAATATCACCCAGCACCAACTGGGCCCAAGCAGTTCCCGGGCGAAGAGCAATGGGGTGTCCCTGGATGTTACTCAGCTATTGGGAATCTTATTCTCACCCCTTTAACGCTCAGGGGAACAGTTGGTTGAAGACATGGCATTTCATGCCACTTCAAAACATCTCATCTGTCCCACCATGTTAACGGCTGCTATGAGAACATTGCTTGGGAATTCTTTCGCGGATGGAAAAGTGCACATAATTCAGTAGAGGAAATCTTGCATTCACGGAGCATTAAACTACCACAGTGGGGGGAAAAAAAAACCAAACACTTTTTGCTGTAAGAATTTTACCATTCTCCAGAGATAATTTTACTAGCAATTCTTGTGCACTTGCTTTTGGAAACACGCTCTGAATCTGTTTTAGACAGCAAATCAGTTTTAGGCTTTTTTTTCTTAACTCGATGCCTTTTTCTGTTTTTTTGGGTTTTCTTTTCCCCTTAAAAGCGAAAAATAATTGTGTGGAATAAACCTCACAGACTTTCTGAAATTAATTCCTCTGAAAACTATTTTAGCATTAACACTTGCCAATTGAGTATATCACAGTCCCCCTAAGCAATATCAACTTAAACATAAAAGGACAGTGGCATTCATCCTCCACAAAGACAGGACCAAATCTTGCAGCCAATTTGATGACAGAAAAAAAAATTAAAAGTAAATAAAGAATACAAAGAAAATTGCTTGATCCTTTGTTACATTTCCAATATATGGAGAACTATACCAACTGCCAGTAGCAGAGTGCTAAGAGTACATAAAGAAGTACGATTTCACCATTTTGTTAAGTATTGTTTTTGCTAGATTTTCGTGCCTTGTATTTCTTTAAAAATATTCACATGTGAGATTGAAAAAAGTGTTTCTTTCAAAAACAGCTCTAGAAACAAACGCAGAAATAAGGGGAGAGGGGTGAAAGAGCAGCAATAACACATGTAAGAATGGTCTGAATAAAACAAGTCACCTCCTCCCCACTCCTCTTGGCACCTTATGGGAAGGAATTTCGGAAATGCTTAGGAACAAGCTAGCACTACATTTTAAACATGACTTTTTCATCTCTACATCTACACGACTTTAAACTGTTTCATGTCTAGCTGGCTTGGAGGGGGGAGCACAAACACACACAACTGGCTTGTAATTTTTTTTAATTATTTTTACTTTTTTTCTAATTTCTATTTCCTTTTTGTTTGTTTGGGGTTTTATTTCTGAGGACATTCAAAACAAGAAACAGCAACTCCACATCATCTTCTCATTCTACCTTGCCAAAGCTATCAATCTCTGATCACACCTATTAGAATCTCACTGTAGCCAACACTACATTTTGCGACAGCTTGACCAGTTGTTTTAAGGAAAGAGTGTGTGATGGAGCAAAGCTAAATCGACACATCTGTGATACTTCTGACACTCCTCAGCATGGCTAATATTAATTTGTTTTCTTTGGCTAGGTAAGTGCTGCCAAAACACATTACATATGGTATGTAGTTCCAATCAGAATGATGAAAAGAAGATGTGCAGGTTTTTTTTCCACTTACAGCAACATGAAAAGGCACAGAGGAGTAAGACATCCACGCTAAGCTACAGAGTGATAACCTAAAAAACCACAAATTGCTTTATCTTAAAAGTTTGGTTTCAGAACAAAACTCTTTAAGAGAATCTTATGCCCTCCGATATAAAGACAGCAGCTCAAAGATGCAAAGAGTTTTACTCAGGGAAAGGGAATATAATTTTCAATGTATGATAAAAGAATATATTTGGATTGTTCTCGCATGCATAGGGGTAGCTAATTATGCTTCAGCAGGTTATCATATAAATAAAGGTGCATAATTCTGTACAAGGATACTATAAATGGCTTGATTAGACCGAGAACAAGGAACTTCTATTTCATACACCCTGATATACTAACTTACCACAGTACATGGCGATCCTTCTCCAGTTTCATATTTAAGGTTCTGCGTTAGTGTCACAAAAAGAAAGAGTTTTTTGTTTTGTTTTGCCTCATAAATTTTTTTGATCTAAATCTGAAAATTTCATCAAGATTTCATACAAGTTCAGAATGGTGACCCAAGGTAAAAATCAGACATTCAGCGATAAAGAAAAACAGCATATGCTTAACTTATACTGTGTGAAAGTATCTATATTGCTCTAACTTTCATTATGCTGTTAACAGATGTTTCTCCTAGCAAGTACAGGAAAATGAAGTGAAAAAAATAATTTTATTTCAATTTTAAAAGAAGTGCGAAATGATGCTCTGTTTAAAGAGCTACACTACTTAAAACAGCAAAATAATTGGAAATTAGACAAGATTCCCTTTAATGCAAACCTGCTATATTAAGGAATAGCAAAGACAAAAGCCCCTCTTCGTTTAAAGGAAATAAAAATTAGTTGAAAAAACCACTACAAGCGTTATGTAAACAAACCCAAGAGACTTAGAGCTTCTGTAACATAGCAAATACATAAATTGTTTCAGAAGACATACATGTCAAAAGACAGCGATCTACCATTCTAGAAAAGTTATACTCCAAAGTGCTACTGAAAAGGCAACACCCAGTCATTTAAAATATAATTAAGGAATACTATCTAAAATAGAAGTATACAATTCAGTTTTGTATTTTTGTTTAATGTTTCACAGTATTTTTACTTCTCTGCAAAAAAACCATAACAAAATAAATAAATAAATTTAAAAAAAAACAAAACCAAAATCCCCACAACTATAGGACTTTTGGAGAGGACTAAGGACCATTAAAATTGAATGTGTATTTTATATTTTTGCCTGAGGACATCACGATGTATATTAACAACCATATGTAGGAGACTTCCCCCTCTAAAATAATTATATTCTTTACGTGTAAATACAACCAAGAATACATGTAGCTGAAAAAATACTTCTCCATTTGACAGCCAAAACTTACAGGAATATGAATAAATGTTATTATTTTCATTTACTTAGAATGAGAAAAATCTTAAAAAAAATACAGCATTTTTTAAAAGCAAAACTGCGAGTACAACACAAAACCTGCTAGATTACATGGAAAATCTGGTACAAAAATCAGGTGCAAACACTTTACAGCTCTCGTCTCACGGATAAAAAAACCCCAACAACACATAAAAACATGCAAAAGCAGCTGGATTTTGACAAGCAACTGCATAGAGGGAAGTTATACAGCTCTGCATATATATACTTACTGTATACATGTCTGTGTGCGTACACACAACAATAGACACACATTGCCAAAACTGCGTAAGGAATACACCATATACCTGTAACACACACACACAGGCATAGATATAAACGTATCTGAACACAAAACTTGCTGTGCATAGACAGAGGATTTCACATGAAATGCAAATACATAAAACAAAACCACATACATACGTGCTGCTACAGATACGACTGTGCACGTATGACTGCCTAACTCAAGCCTAAAAGACGATACACAAAATGTAAAAGAACATGTAATAAGTGGACTGTCAAGCTGCAGCGACTGTTGGTGTCATCCCTGCACTATCAAACATACATATAAGTATGACTGGAGACAGAGAGGCTAAATATTTCACTGTCAGTGCATGTCGAGAAATGCAATTCATTTCTCTCTCATGTGCTTTAGGACAATGACAATTTAATACAAGGCCAGCGGATGTAAAAGAGATAAAAACTGAACAAACTGGCCTGGCATAATCACAGATTTCCTCTAGAGAGCTCAGTAGCATGAGGCTCATATGCACTTGTAACGGATCAACATTTTATTGTTTCTTCCCTCCATGAATTTGCAGTGAAAAAGAATTCATAGCGAAGCTTACCTTATAGACAGAGGCTACTCTGGGCTTCAAAAGGAGGAAGAATTCCTTCCATACTGTTTTTCCTACTTATCCTGTGCTTTTCACTTATTCTAAGCAAAAAAATAATTATTTGATATACTTCCTTGAAAGGTTCAAATAAGCATTTCTTTCATTCCTACTTACACTTTCACAGAGGTGCAAGCAACCTCCCTTACAGGTCAAGGGTCAGTCCTTTAAAAACTGTTCTATAAAATGAATAATCACGTCACTTATTCATGAATAATTTATATTTTTATACCATAATTTTTCTATCTTAACTTTGCTCTGTAACATACATAAATAGCAGCACAACGTTTGGACTGACATGTCTGTGAGAACAGACATATACTTTTTAGCTACTCTAAGCAAAGTAGGCTTCAAGTATTGTTAAATATTATCATAGACAAGTTACCGTCTCTATTTGATGAATAGCACCATGTATTTGAAATTAATTGCAAAAGTAGGGTTGGCTAATGAGGTGGCCCTTATCTTTTCTCAGCAGTGCAAGCACAAGTATTTTTCTGCTGGCTCAATATTTTTTAAATGCCCAAAGTGCTATTAACTAAGTTGAAATCTGATTAAAATATGAACTTCAAAATATTCACAACAGCTAATGCAGCTACACTCCCCCCCCCCCAAAAAAAAAAGCTAAGGAAATTCTTATCTCTTTTCTTATCATTAAGCATGTGTTTTGAAAAATAATAATTAAATAAATTGTTCCCTACAGATTCTGCCAGTTGTTTTGCTTCCCATTAGCATCTTCGAAAACAGTTTGTTAAGACAATAGTTATTCTTTATTATGGAACTATAGGGATGATGCCCTTCTACCTGCCTCAGTCGAAAAAGAAATTTGCAGGAAATGTTAAAGCTTAAGGACTATTAGAAAATGGACAGCATGCCTTGGGAAAAAACAGGGGGAAAAAGTACAGAAAAAATCATCAGCCATTCCAGAGAATTAATGGATATCCACAAGGGCTTTGCTAATAACACGGGTTAATTACTGCTGAAACGCACCAGGCTCAGTAAATAAAAGAGCACAACCATAAACACATTAAAATGAGCACCCATCACTAAAAGAGGGGCAAGCCCCAGTAAAGGAAAAGCTGCCAGACGGGCATTTCAGCACAAACCCTTTATACTTTGTGCAGGATTTAAAAACTTGCCAGCAGTCTATCAGAACTAAAAAGCAAAGCCGTACCACTGGAAACAGGGAAGGAAGAGGGGACCAGGGCCTGCCTGCTGCCCAAGGGGAGAGCCCAGGCAGGGTCTGGATGCTCACCCATGCTTGGAGGCTGGCTGCACCATCCAGATCTGTGTGCTACCTTACACACCGGGTACACATACAGAGGCCTAGAGCTTTCGACTGGAATATTAACTTGGGCATTATTTCTTAGTAACAACTGTAAATATCTATCTAATAAGACAAACGCATGAGGTTAAAGACCTTCAAAGCTTCGAGAAACTGTGGAGCGGAATCGCGTCTGCTTCCCACTTCACAAAGAGAAGCGTTCTTCAGTCCACTCCTTTCCTCCCTTTACAAATGAAAGACACTTCTAAAAAATTCTTCAACAATTAGAAGCTACGCCAAAATATTTTAAAGAGTGAAACTGACACAAACTCTTAAGTTTAGCATATAATCACCCTGCATACACACAAACATACATGCATGGGAATCTACACACACACACACTCACATTCATCCGTACACAAACATAACCCAGACAGACTGTCAGGGTAACTCCACACATCATTCCCACATCACAACATGAGAACGGTTAGAAAAACAAAATATGTACACCAACCATCACTGCACTGAAGTATCCACATGATGCAAGACCCATGACCACTTTTTAAATGTTACAGCCATTCTACGCAACCTTTATTTCTTGTCAGCTCTGTATTCTATCGGTTGCGTTCTAAGACAAAACTCTACATACATGATGAATTTGCTCCACATTTAAACGCTGTTGCACATATTTAAATGGAGAAAGTAGGGAAACAGTTAAGTGTTCAAATGAATGAAACAGTGAGCCACAAAAGGCAAACGTACATAGTGCACAGCAGCTTTCTGGAGTTACAAATCTGTTCAATTTTTTATGTCTGGCATTCAAGAGACCATGTTTAAATTTCCTAAACTACTCCCATTCTCCCCCCCCCCCC
>VYXB01008526.1:1520202-1543333 GCA_013397135.1 Pachyramphus minor | reverse complement strand
TATAATTAACTATTTAAAAATTAAAGCCTCCTTTTCTGCTTAGTTTAAAAAAAAAAAAAAGACATTCCTAACAAAACGAGCACGCAAATCCATTCCTTAAGATCATGGGTGAAACTGGGAGCGAATACAGCTATGTATATTCCTATACAGATTATAGCTGCATCGTGACATATACATATATATATATTATATACACACCCTGTACGAATATTTGGACGTTTAGATGTGTGTATTTAGATATAAGAAAGAGAAATAAAAGCTCCAGAACTGATCAATTTACTCTGTAAGTGTCCAGGGATTAGAGTGGACTAACTCAGCCTGCCTCATTTTAATGAGATAAAGGCTGCACTGTCGTAGCTCTGCGTTAGTAAATCTGGGAGGGTGCCTGGACCTCTACAGTGTTTGGGGGTTTAGGTTTTTTGTAAAGCAAGTTTTGCTGAACTGAAAGGGCATTAAACACACAGCCCTGTAGGCATGCCTGCATAAACATCACTGAGCACGGTTCCAGCAAGCCACCGCTTAGAGCCAGCTCAGAGTTGTTCTTCTCTGTCATATGAAAGGTCCCTGATTAAACTTGTTCCAACACAGTGACCATACTCAAATTTAGAGGCACTGTTTGCACTGAAACATACTCACGTAACTCCATGTTGAAAGAATCAGTAATGAATTAGGAATGCGTTTTTTTCTCTCAAAAGCTACTGCCTTTACTTAAAATTACAACTAAGATACCATACTTATTTTCCAGGTTCAAAGTGTTTCTGCCCCTACCAGCAAAAACAGACGCAGGCTTTTTCTGGCCAGAAAAAAAACCAAAACAAAACAACACTGGAAAGACAATAATTTCTTAGAATGCAGCTCAACTCTTACAAAATTTTTTGTGACTGAAGCCCTAACATGATGCAAATGGCAGTCTTTTAAATCAAAACAAATCAGTGCACACCCTCAAAATGCAGTAATACTATTTACAAATGGAAACACAAATGCCCTCTCCAAATCTGTTTCACAGCATTTTACCAAGTAAATACAGCAACAGAACCAAATTCCAAAATACATAGGTTCAATAGACATGTTTGTGTATGTTTACAGCAGAGAGATTCCACTGTTATGTATTTAACCTAATGTGAAGACTGGGCCTGCTTCCTACAAATGTGGTATAAATACATTTAAGTTTAGGAATCGGAACCACCACAGCAAAACTACAGCTCAGGCTACTGTATAAAAGCAGGTAGTAAAAGCTTAATTACCAGTAGCATTATGCTGTCTATATTGTTAAATGTGAACTCTGTAATCAAGATGTAGATTCGCTTGTGAGCACTGGATTAAAAAGCTCTGAAATGTAAAGTAAAATTTAAGTACTCTGTAGAAACAGCAGGGGAAAAAAAAAATCTGTTTTTAACAAATTTTAAAATTAGAGGTACTAATGCATAGTATTGTATTAGAACATCTTCTTTAAGTAACAATTTGATAAACATAGATTTTGGTATCAAATCAGAACTTCAGTACGATGTCTTTATGTACAGTTAGCTGTATGACTATATGAACTCAAAATACAGGTCCTACAAACTGTACATGTGCACATGAGCAAAACATGAAAATGCAAATATATTGTTTGTACTATCTCTCCAAGTGTCTGTTTATAGATTTATACCCAAAATGTCTCCTTTTCAATGTTTTTTATTCGAAAATGCTTTCAAATGCATCTGTATGTGTTTTCTTATATAAAAATCACCCATAATGAATCCCTATACATGTATAATTTGATATAGTCACTTTTCTGTATTAAGTTCCCTGGAATACACCCTCCTTAAAATATGACAGCTAATCCATTTTGAAACTTACCAAAGGACACATTAGCTTTGTTTCTACTTTCGTTCATTATTTCCTAAGATTTTATATTCAGGTGCTGAAACATGATGGTCTCTCCTTCTGTCCTGATCTGTCTACCTCTAAGCCCTCCTTTTCATGTTCACATGGCTTCCACAACCTCATTAGCTTCTCACACACACACCCTTTACACCCCCAAATAACACATTTTTCCTCTCCCCCTGTGAGCCATCACTACTTTTCTATCAACCATCTTTCATCCAAGCAAGCAGCTCTCTTCCCTGCCAGTGCTGCTTCTTGGAGAACCAGAAATACTGTGCTGTACTTTGCATGTTGATAAACAAAGCAGTTGGCTTCTTCCCCTGGGGACTGAAAGTGTCACCTCCACCAGCCTGGGGCCTGGAATTCCAACTACATTCTTGAACTTGGGTTTCACAGTTACCGATCAGTTTGGGGAAGGGGAAAAGAAAAAAAGGTAAAGAGATTACAGCAGCAAGTAAGCTGGGGCTAAGTGTATCTTCATTTTCTCAAGCTGTTCTGTAGCAATAAATAAAAATAGTACTATGGGGGTTAAAAGAAAGCCCAGGCTTACTGTTTACTGAATTTTGTCAGGGAATACAGAATAAGAACATGCATGCAAACACACATCTGCACTAAGTTATCAAACTGTACAGTGCAAAATCTTACCACAAGGAGTCTATACAAAACAGTGGCAATGGAATCAGAGAGGGGAAGGAAAAAATCGTCAGGAGTGCCTGTACCAGTCAAGGGGCATCACTGAGCAGCACCTGCATTTCCATGTCTCTCTGTGCATGTAAGTTTTCATGTGTGCCAAATAGTACATCTTTAAGCTTCTTCATGTTTAAATACTACAGACATTTCAAGGCACCTGAACAGCCAGGTTCGTAAAGCACAACTACCTCAAGGCAACTGAAGAAGTAAGATTCAGTGGCACTTCGCAGAAGCCGCACAGTGCATTGTGTCAAATGTGTATTTACCAAAAGGAGCAATAAGCTCAAGCCATCAGTGAAAGAGCAAGATTATGGAAGTGTGTTAGCTGCTGAGAATTTATTTGGGAAGAAGTATACTTTTAACTTGAGAGAGAAATTTGCAGTACACCATGGAACCTTATTCAAAGTCCAGCTGGAAAATACCTTATTGTTAAGAGTGTGAAATAAATACCAAAGTGTCATCAAATATGTGATTTTCTCTTTATTTGCAATCACTGATTAATGAAACATAACTCAGATGTGATCTCACTCTGTGCTACAGTGAGATTAACATTAGAACAATATTGTCACTGTCTACTCGTCTTTTGTGTTTCTCACTGGAAGGCACTTGGTGCACCCCTGGATATATTGCTAATGAGTTAAAAAAACTAACGCTTCTAAAGTTCCAGATTTTGCTCACCTGTTTGTACACAGTTGGACAAACCGTACCAAGTTATTACTTTAAAGCCAGCTGCTGTATTTAGCATTAATTACTCCTTGTTTTGATCTTAGGGGAAAAAAGCTCACACGACACAATCTCCGAATGCTTCTTTGAACTTATCCACAGTGTGTTCACAAATACACAAAGCAAGGCTTTTAGCTTTTGCTGCTACACTCAGTTCCAGCATACAAAAAAATGTCTCTGTGAAATAACAGCAATTGCCTTACCATGTTACTGAACTACATTCAATTTATCTGGTCTCAAACAAATACTCCATATTTTCTCCTTGTTTTATTTTCAAGGGCATGGGTATGGGTATTTAGATGACTGCCTTCACTGGTACAGAATAGAAACTGTTCACATTGCTATAAATTAATATTATTCTCTTGACGAAACACCTTTTCCAAAGCCTCTGACAAAAAGAAAGGGGAAAAAAAAAACAGAAAGAAAAAGGGAGCCACATGTACACTGCCTGTTACCCACCAAAAAAGGTCTCCTCCCTAAAGATAATTCAGGCACATACTTCAATATGGATATCTCACCCCAAGCTCTTTTTTTAGTGGAAGTTTCTTTAGAGAAACTGAAGTGCATTACTGTCTCAGACAGCCAAGGATAAGATGACTGAGGGAATTCAGTTGCTCTGTTTAATTAATACAGGATTATTTCACTTTCATTTTGTGAAGCTAATAATATGACTGGTGGAATGTCAGTAAAAATTAAATCATAAACTAGTGCAGTACCAAAGGGAAAACTTACTTTAGTTATGGAGTATTCCCAGCAGAAATCTTGAAAATCTTATACATATTTACACTGATAAAATACCACATGTACTTCATGGGATACTGCAAGCTTTCTACAATCCTTGTGGCATGTATTTACAGAGCAAGAGTTAACATTTTGAGATTATACATTAATAAATGAGTTGCAGTTATATTGTTTCTTGAATGTTAAGCACCACATACTAAACGCAGGAACACGTTCAAGGTCAATGTCCTATTTTAGACCTTTTCAGCAGCTGTGATATTATGATAATCACACTTAAAATATTCCTATAGAAAGAGTAAATTAGCCCTTTTCACTAGAAGGATTATTATGATAAACAACAAATCTGAAAGAGAACAAATTCAGATTTCTTTTTTAGTTTGTTTGTGTTGTTTTTTCTTTCAGCAATGCAATAAATTGCTGTCTCTAACTGTGATGGCTTTTCTGCCCAAGAATTAAAAAGAAAACCCCAAAGTTCACTTTATTCTGCACTTATGTTACCTTTTGGGTTTTTTGGATTTTTTTTGGAGGCCTCACCTATGTAAAAATACCTTCCTTAAAATGCGTTTATGCTTTCTGTAAGAACCAAAGCATTCCAGTTGACATACCATTCTATCACTAATACTGCAGTGAAATGTAATATCCCACTAAACCAGAAGGGAAAGAAGAAAACTTAGCATCAGCAGCTATTCCTAAGCAAGATTAGGGGTTTAGCTCCATCTAATTGAGGGATGAGATATGTCCCTCAATGGGTCTCTTCCCACTCCCCCACCAGCTCTTCTACCTGACTGCAAGCTCAAATTTCTAAAAATAGAAGAAGATGGAGCGTAAATATTTCCCCAGTGAAAACACCAATAATCTTTACTGTGAGCTGACATGAATTGCTTGTTACACTGCCCTAGGATATCATGGCTTGAAGCGAGAGCGCAGACACGCACAGAGCCACCAACCACCCTCAAAGCTTTTGTAATATCTATTTGTGCATGTCCATGTCGCAGAGGCTCCTACGACATCTGACGTGGAGCTGGTACACCTGCTGTACAACACAAGGCATTCTCCAGCCTGCCTTCCCCCCACCCCCGACCGCCCCAGCCCATCTTCCATCACTCTTCTTCCTTTTTCTCCCCCTGCTCCCCCTCCACTCCCTTCACTCTGGCATTTTTATTATTAATGTTATTGCTATTATTACTGTCCAAGCATAAGCTGATCCACAGGGGAGCCTGTGTAATTTAACCCCTCAAGCACTAAATTCCTTCACATGTGCCAAAGACACAGGTTTGTTGTTGCCTCCAGCAATATCCCAGGAAGACGAGTGATGGCGGTGTCATATCATCACACAGCGACTTAATCTATTGCGACACCCAGGGAACGGGTAACTGAAGAGATTTACAGAACATGCTCTCTGCCTGAATACAAAATGTTATCGCCTTTACCAACAAACTCAAGTCACACGAAACAAAGTGAAACAAATTTTGCCCTCTTACGGCTCATTGTTTCCATGACTCTGCTTTATCCAATCCTATCCCCGCGTTACTTGTCCCCCTGTACATCTAGCTATACAATACTTTTTTCAACATTTTTGTTCTCCCTTCTTTGTTCTTCTCATGTTCTCTGATTAACAAACAGCCAGATCATGTTGAACTGCCAAGTAACATAGCCTTGGAAATCTTTTATCCATACACTAGATGACTGGAACCATCACTTACATCAGGGTTATCTCTACATGCTGTCTTTATGTTGTCTGACATCTAATGCATGTTTTCTAAAACAATGGATTAAAGGGGTTGCACTTTTTAAAGGTGCAAAGAACACTAAATTCAACACTCACAGTTTAGCTACAATAAATACCGACATCAAAAAAGCATCTATTTTAAGTATTGAAAACGAGAAAAGGGACTTTCCACATGGGTGTCCTGTCTATTTGGGAAGAATTCAATATAATAAAGAAGTATATAACTGTTCTCTCCAAGACCAAGGTGAGATTCTCTATCTTCTAGCATTTCACTGACCTAGGAAGCAAGAATTTGGCACAGAATTAATACTGGGGAAAAATGAGACTAGTGAAACAACCTCAGCTCAGGATAACCTGGCTGTGCTGGTGAATCAGAGCTTTCACCATGGGAAATTAACTGCTCTGAAACAGTGGGAAGAAACCAGTAACAAAGGCTGAGTTCGAATGCTCAGGAGTAAACAAATCCTTTCTCACCAAAAGGTAGTAGCTACCCTTAACTCATCTCTAGACATCCAGATCTAAAACAGGTAGAGACTTCCATGAAGGCCACTGAATTCTGTCCCTGTAATACAGATTTCTAATTTTTCTTACTGTATACATGCCTTCTTTTAAATGCCTCTATCAACTGACTGACTGAGCCCTTCCTTAATAGTGTAAAGTTTGTTTAGAGGCATAATTAGACTCCAGCTCAAATGATTTCTTGGGCACACACTTGTGTGCACAGGAAGACATTAAGAACCTCTTGTACTTTTCCCTAACCATTAATATGAAGAGACTTAAAATAAAGGTTTTTGTGGATATACAGCTCCCAAATGGTAACTGTATGGTTCCAGCAATTCAAAAGAAAAGTGGAGCTTACCACAAATTGCTCTTTTCCCAGGTCCTTTAGCTCTATCCCCCTGAAAGTCAAAGACCCGCCATTACAGAAGGTATCAGGGTGCACTGAGATGCTGTTCACTGCTGTATTCATTTCCCCTTAGTGGTGGGTAGAAGGTTTAGAATACCCATCAAGAATATGTCAGTATACACCAACGCAAGTGCAACAATCCTGCTATCTCTAGTAGACTTGTACTCTAACATTTAATGGAATCAAATTGACATCATTAATACAATACATAAGAATCACATATTAACAAAAATGTCTTTGTTACATTATTACAATTAAAACATTTTTTCTGGCTGTATTAGTAAATATGATCAAATGACAGCATAAAATCCTAATTACATCCTTCTGCAGCTGAAGCCTTCTATTATCAACTATGTTTCTGTCCTACAGCAGCTTCACTCCTATTGACCAGACAGTTAGCCCCATTCAATTATTTTATCTCAAATCAATAGATTTAGCTCCATGTATAATAGTTAAGGTGTAAACATTATGCACACACTCTTTCAGCCTAATTCATTCACTTGCAAATTTGAATTTATATTTTAATTTCTTTTTTTAAGAAACATGCAAATCTAAGTATTCGTATTAGATGGGGTTTTTTCCCTCCCACCAGCTCTGCCTCCATTTCAGGTGTTACACTTCCAGAAATTGAGCTTAATTTGTCTACAGTATAAATGTCTGTCTTTCACAGATAAAAGAGGAAAAGTGAGCATTATAATTATTTGATTCAAGTATGCTGAATAAAGCAATAAAATATCAGTATGACTTTTAAGCAGATCTGGTCAATATTTCCCTGCTAAAGCACTCACTCAAGGTGTGAATTGATCCAGAAAGTACAGCCTTTAGACTTGCTGCACTTTTGACACTTGCATCACAAACAATTTGGTTCAATTACTGTAGATGTATATGTGTCTCTCCATGTGTCTGTGTGTGTGCACCTGTACCTACACAAACCACACGTAAATGTATTATATTATAGGCTCTTGGTTATCTTCACGTCTTTACACACCAAAAAAGAAGTGGCAAAAAAGCAAGCTGAACTAACACATCTATACAGAAGGGAATGTCTCTATCCTTCATTTTGGTTGGAAGCCCCTGTATTAATTGTGTCCCTCCAAAGTCCCCACTTCTCTGCTTACAGAGCTTCCAGGTGAGCTGATTTGAAAGCACACCGAGTTACAGTGTGTTACATGCCATACTCACCTGAGAGCCAGATTTTACACTCCTTTCTCAAACAAATATGTGTTAACTTGAGTAGCACACCCCTGCAATCCTTTAGCATTGCAGAACAGATTCCTCATTACCTACAATGCTTTAACTTTGTATAACAGATTGCTGGTTACCTAATAATTCCTGAAAGCACATCCATTCTTGTGCATCTCGGAAATAGATCTAATACTAGCACCAGGATACAGCATGTTTACTGACCAGGTAACTCAGAATATGGTTACAACTTATCTGAGCATGAGTTCAAACAATATTACTCAATGAAATACTGATTTCTGAGGGAACACCCTTGCTGTTACCTGCCTTGAACCCACCCAGGACTACGTCCAAAGCAGCTGAAGGATGCTTATAAGCATGAGGATGATGCCAGGGAGCTGTTATAATAAGAAAATCTAAAGTAATTTCTGCATGCAACCATGACAATGTGACTGTTAAAAGAGAGGTAAGAATTTCTCTATTATTGTCAAGGAAACAATAGGCTTAAAAAAAATTGGAAAGGCTTTTAGAAATAAAATATCAAAAAGAAAAGTTGCAACTCAGTCTTCCTACTGACCTGTTTACCCCAACTTCAGATTATCTGCTCCCAAGGCATTAACATAAACTTCTCCAGCTTTATTAAAGGTCATATCTCTATTCTTTAGCACTGTTTGCATTCGGTACATATATTTTCAGAATGCTAACGGTCTTTTATTCGGTAATGAATTTGGCAGAAAAACAAGAATCAGCTCTCTTTAAATGTTACTCTTCTAAATAAATTCTCTAAACCTGATTGAGTTAGATCCTTGAATCATGCTTTGGAAGATGCAACTCAGAGTTTTTGAATAAAGTGAAGCACTTAAGCAAATCAGACGTTTATTCTTCATCCACTGAGAAGCCTGAGATTTAAGATGAAAGAGCTGGGCTGCCTTTCTCTCTCCTTATCCTGCAAGGTCCCTTCATTTTCCCTGTTTTCCCAGTAGATTTACTTGTAAATCTGGTGACAGCCACATTTGAAGTCCTGAGGTCTGACTCCTGACCTCAGTTATGTTAGCCCTTCCCTGCAGAAGAACTACCCTTGGATCACTGACTTGCTATTATTCTATGGTTAATAGACCTGAGCTGTGCAATATTTTTTTATCTGGCTACAGTCCTATCTCTAAATTCTCTATTTTGAATGAATACCGATTTTGTGACATGAAGTCTGCTATATAATGAAATGCAAACAATGAAAAGGCTAAATCAGTTTACAAAAAATCTATTTGTCAAACAGTGTGGAGATGCTCCCAATTTAGTCTGGGCAGTGCATGCAGCTCTTGATAAGGGAGTTAAAACCGAGCCGTTCCACTGCATAAAAATAAAAGCATCTGCAAGAGAGAGAGATTTTCTTTGAGAGAATCTTCCCTAGAACCTGTAGCTAATTATTAAAAAATATTTTAAAATAAAAAATAAACACACACACACATACACCCCCTTGGATTCTGCAGGAATTTTCCAACAGCCAGGAGCACTGTTATAGGAGGTAACAGCAAACGCCTCCCCAGCGCAGTCCCCTTATGTCACATTTGCATTTCTATTCAGCTACATTGCCTGACAATGAAGCAAATGGGTCTGCCTTATCTGTACAATTCCGGACAACAGAGATTTCTAAGCCATACAAAGGAACGAGCTTAACATTCAGCACTCAACACCTCCCGGTGTCCCCCCCCTCCCCGCCCCCAGCCCTGGGGGGATGGCGGTCACACAAACACCTGGCCACGCCACAGCCTGACACCCTCGCATGGCATCCGAAAAGGAGCAGGTTAAGAGAATAACAATAAAATACAAGAATAAGCGATGGAGACTTTTAAGGAGCTTGCCAGCCTTGAGGAAGAAAATAGTCCCAACCCTCCAGATTTTCAGGCTTTGTTTGGCTCGTAGAGGAGTGTCCCTGGAATGTAAAAGTAGATAATATCTAGTCAACCATTTGTGACTCCCGTGTCCCTTTTTGGCTGGTATTTAATATAGCAGATGAAATCTATAGATCCTTTTATCGGGGAAATTTCATATCACCCTAGTTTTCATTAGAAAACCTTTAGCAGCTAGGCTGCCTAACTCGTGCCATTTCATTGCACTATGAAGAAATTTCCGGCTAATTCCTTCAAAATTAATATTGTCTCATTTAAAAGTTAGAAATTACACCAAAAAACCTGCACAAGCTGAAACCTCCAGATCCAACTTTTGTTATGACAGGACTTAAGCCAGCTGTAATACAGGCTAGGGCATTAAACAGCAAGGAAAAAAATTACAGTGACACAGTTCTGTAGATACTTTGGCTCTAGTCTGGCTTTCCCTGAAAAAGATAGATAGATACAGACATAGATATACACACTGTATCTGTCTTCTTGGCCCTCTCCCTTGCTCTTAAATGCTCGGGGTAACAAAATAGGCCTAGGAACTCAATCTAGAGTATGAGAAACTTTGTTGTGAAGGGGCTTATTCACATGTTTATTTGTATACACGGAAGTAATCTGGGGTACCAAGCATGGAGAGGGAGGTGGAAGACTATCCATCTTTTTGTCCCAGTTAGTATATCCTAAAGCACAATATACCTTTTCTGTAGCATACTGAATTTTAAATTGCTAGCTTACACTTTAATTGTCCTGAACTTCCAGGTAAGGTTATTCTTTGCTGTTGAACAAATGCTGAATTTCTCCCCAGAGGTGGTTGCAACGAGTAGTGATTCTCTATCTTTTTCTTATTCACACAGTTTTGAAGATTTACAGGCACGAGTATCATCGCGTTAACATAAATGATATTACTATTGCCAAAAAACAAGGCAGCTAAGCACAGAGACAGTGAGGAATGCAGAGCACTTCCTTAGATTCAAAGGAAACCCAATTGCAGCCCATTGTTTTAAATTTTACTAATAGTGACACATCAAAAGCTTCTATCATTGTTGCCTTTGCATGAGTTGGGGCAAGAGGCTGGAGGACATTCTGCCTCTTCAAGTGCTAGTGGAGAACAGCCAACTTTTATTATCCTTAGCACTGAGAATGGCTTTATTGCCAAGAAGATATGAAACTAGCATTGTCTTGGTATCACACCTCCTAAAGCATTGCAGATCCCTCAAATGCTGCCAAGGTGACAGATCACTTTTACCTTCAACTGTGCAGGTGTACGTATGAGCAAATTTCATATAAGGTGTGTGCGTATGGTGCAGTGCAGAGCAAAATTTAGTCTTTAAATTTGCTATGATAAAAATAAAACAGAGAACAAAATTAAATAACTGCTACTAACATGCCAATATTTTAAAACATTTTTCTAGACCGTAGTATTAGAGATATTATGAGGTATCACATACTACTACACTGTTGGAACTACTTGTTTCTGTTGATTTATGAAAACAACAATTACTACAGATGAAAGAGAGATGTGGCAGCTGAATAGTTAAGAAGAAAAGAAACCAAGGAAGACATTTTTCCACAGGTTCGTCCATGGTTTGTTTTAACCTCAAATCAGGTCATCTAAAAGGCTTACTGTAACTATCCAAATGAAAATACCCCCCCTCTATCCCCTGATTAACATGCAAAGACAGAAGTCGCAGAATACACCTTGCTGAATGCATCCTTAGTTTATGCCTGTGTACTGCATCTTGAAGATACCTGTCATGATGGTTTCTACAAGCCTGTCCCTTCTGGAGTAGACTGAGCAACACAGCTGACCCAGAAGGATTAGATGAGAAATTCAACTAATTAATGAGCCCTGCAGGCAAAACATCATTTCTTCTGCTCTTTGGGGCATTTACAAGGTCAGCTGGTTCGCTGTTTTTTTTCCCAGCATCAGGTGAGACTCGCTCATCTGTCAAGTTACACAGGATTTGTAAGACAATAGTGGCCACTGTCAAACCAAACAACATGGTACATTTTGTCCAATTCCTACAGTAAGGGAAGAACTGCTCTGGCCAATTCAGCTTTATCAAAATACACTTCTCTAATATTATTTTGATCTTCCAGGGGCAACAGTTTAGAATTACAATCACAATGTTTCCCATTTACAAAAATATTCTGGAACACAACTTCAAATATTCTGGAACACAGCTCAACTCCCCCATCCTGCTCTGCTGTCTTTCTGATGATCGCTTTTCTGAGCATCACATGGCACAGTTTTCTTCCATCTGCCAGGGAAGTTTCCCAAAAAGTATACCAAGTTCAAGAAATGAGGAATCCGAGTAGGAGACATATTCAGACATAATTCAGAAAAATGATCAGCTCACCTCATCTGTTTCTCTAGCAGTATGTGCACTGTTACTATCCAATGGCCTCTTTGGTAATAAACTTGTCCCACCTCCCATCTGCTCTTCTTGCTGGCCTCCTGCCACTTCAGCCTCAGTCCTTTCCTGTCTTCAAGATGTCATTCAACTTCACTTGCTCCCCTACCCATTTGTTTCTCTTTCCAAGTGAGATCAAGCATACATCTTTCTATGTCTCTCTCTCCAGCCTTTAACTTCTGCTCCATCTTTTTAGTAAGTGTCTATATTTCTGCTCCATTTATCATAGTTGGCAGTATGCACTATGCAGGTGTCAAGGAAACCAAGAGAGAGTTCACTATTCATGATATTGCCATTTCAGCCTTCTTGTGGCTTGCCATTGAGTGTCAGCTCCTTAACAGTGAGCTAAATGTTGAGAAGAATATGTATCAGTTAAAGACAAATTACTTCAAGCCAATACAAGAGCATGTAAAGAAACAAGGATGCTTTAAAGTTAGACTTTTCCAGCCTGATCTCTTTTAGATTATTTTTCTTTTTATTTGCTTATTATCAGAGTTTTTATGTCATCTCTACAGCATATTTCCTTACTGGTTAAAAGTAAGTGTACAAGACATTGTATGATGCCGGACATAACAGGCACACAGACCTCTGGAAATGTGAATGACTAATGCTTGACTTCAGTAAGTGCTTTCTTTTCACATCAATGCAGGCTTGTGTAATGTAATCCAGCTCAGAAAAAGAGACATCTTGGACTCTGTGGGAAAGAAGTCAAAACTAAATCAAAAATACCTAGCTGGCTTTCTGAAAAGACCGAGAGCTAAACTCCAGCCCTCTCCTCTGCAGAGGCACAGCCTCCCCCAGGAGGCTGAGCCCAAGAGAATTGTGTGCCTGCTATCAGCCAAGAACCACTATTTTTAAGGACAACACTCAATTCTGCAAACACACAATGAACAGCAAGCTGCATTCCTAACCTGGGAAACTAGTTTAATTCTTTGTTGCACCTGAGAGAAACTTCCCCCTATATACAATACTTCAACACAACACAGGCATTTAAAAGAAACTGCAGCATTAAATGTCCATGTCCAATTGCAGTGATTGCTTTAGAATTTGAGATAGAGGGGATTTGGGGGTGTGTTTTGTTTATTTCTATGAAAATACTTTTTATTCTGTCATTTCATGTACAATGAAATGTCACTTCATCATAAACAGCAGAGTACTAGGAATAACTTCACTACCATAAGAATCTAGCTTACCAAAGAGAGAGCTGACTTGGTGAGAATTCACAAATTACATGGACAATAAAGGTTGTCAGGCCAGACAGTTCTTCAGACAAATGCAGGTTAGAGATATGATGAAACAAAGGGAAGAATTGCCCATTGAGGTAACTCATATATGATGTAGCTTGAATTATTTTGCTTAAAGTGAAGAACAAAAGTTTCCATGTGAGGAACAGTCAATAATCACTACATGATATACAGTCCTAATCACTGCAGTCCAATTTAAACTCAAACTCGACAAACCCCTTCTACAGTGGAAGTGCACACACCCAACATGAACACAATTCGCTACTTTTTATTTGATGTGACAAAGGAGAGAGGACAGACACCCCTTATAATCATTCATTTCTAAACACTTTTGTCCAGGACACCTTCCTTTTTTTACCCATCATTAGTGTGACAACAATAATAAAGGTAGAGTTTTTCTTACAGGAAAACAAAGTCTCCAGTTTCTGGGCCAGCTAAGCATCATTTAATGCATAGCTTATAATTTTTGTCCTTACCAATACTATTCTTCAAAACAAGCCTTTAAAATCATTCTGTGAGTGGCAGAGCCCCACCTGACAACTTTTCACATATTCTTTCACATCATTTCTGTGCAATTGAGGACTACTGATGTAAATACAGATATAAAACTAAAACTAAGGGCCTAACATAAAAATTTAGTTTAATGCCTTGCAAAATCTCTCAGGGGAGTAAATTTTCATATTTCTTCAACACTGTAAATATTATGTTTCAATTTGAAATTCAAATCTGAACATTTACCAAGTCATTTACTGGAATTTCCCTCTTTTGCTAGAAGGCAATGAAATATATTCTAATCCTCTGATCAACTACATCCCTTCATGTTATTCAGAGATCACCACAAAAAGTCCTTACTTAAAGAAAACAGTAGAATATACAATTGCTTTAAGTACTATAACCTATTTTCTACCACTGTTATACCACCTGAAAAAAAATCCACAACTACAGAAGAAGGTCAACATCATGGAGTGGGGCAAGGTTATGGCTGAAAAGGCAGAAAAAGTGCAGGATAGCTCCACACTTGGAATGGGTAACACAACTTAGTGTGTAACACGTGGCACATTACGAGCAACGGCAGATTACAGTGATATAATGAAGGGATGCCTCTCGAACCCCTGAAAGACAAGGACAGCATAAGACAAGAACCCATCCAATTATCTCCACTCTTATTTTATTCCTCATCCTTCAGTCAACTATCTCAAGCACGGGAAGCACCCTCTTAAATCAATCCTACGTTCATTCCATTTATCCCTTTACAGGTATGCTCATTTTATTCTGGTCCACTCGGTGTCTGGCACGACTGAGAAGAACAAATTAATGTGAGCATAAAAGTCTAGCAGGCTCCGTCTGTAAGGACTGACCACGTATTTTCCTTGTCACTTTCCCTCCTCTTTCCCCAAGTGCCATAAACCAGCCTCTGTGGCAAGAAAGCTATTTAGTACCCCCGTGCCATCATGTGCAATGGGGCAAATCCACACCCTGTTGACCACCACTTCATAGTTGTTTGCGTTGTCTCTCTGGTTCGACAAGTCTGTGCTGATGGCACCTGTTAAAGCTGCTTCAACTAAGCTGTTCTGCATTTGTCTGGCTGGATTTGGACTTCCCGGATCCCTGACTGAATACAAAGTGATTTGAAAAAACGGTGTTTGGCAACAAGCACAGTGGGGAGTACACTGCGTGTTGGTATACAAGAGCACAATGTGTTCTTCATAACATCACTGAGGGAGCATGCTGCTCGAATCTCTCTGCTGTCGAGATCAAAATGGTCTCCTTTGTTGTCAGCTGTTTAATAGCAGCTGTTTAATGTAATTCCAAATGATCTGCTTGAATGAAGTTGTCATTCTTGCAGTTCACTTTAAAGTAGTAAAATAAAAAAAAAAACAACCCACAGCTTGGCCACATTATTTTTCTATTGTTCTTATGAGAAGTTGCACTCCCTTGTATTTCTAGCCTATAAAGATAATAAAAATCCAATTTCTTGAAATAAAATATGAATTTGAGGGGGGAAAAAAGAGGCAATATTTCTTTCAAAACACTTTCCTTTCAGACATTCAAGATTCATTTGATTAAAAATATCTTTGCTTCTAAAAAAAACACACATAGAAAGAAGTGAACTTATCAGCAAATATGTGAGCAAAAAGAATATCTATTTCTATATCTATTTCAATACCTTTTTCCCCTAGTGAGGGTTATAATTTATTTTATTGCATTTCATAAAGCAGAAAAAGTTGTACCAGAATGTTGATAAAAAAACCCATATGCACTTTTCTTGATGAAGCAGTTTAGCTTACAGAAATATGCTTTTTATATCGTGCATGGGTTTTGTTAAAATCTGTTTGATACCAAGAACGATAATAAGGATCATAATCTGTAAAAATATTTGCAGTTCTCTGGTGAACAATAGAGGGCACTAATGTTTCTAATCTGGCAAACGTATCACGCGCCAGACAGACAAAATAGCAGTGGTACTTGTAGCACACAAACCACATCATCTATGCTAAATACGTAGATAGTAGAGAGAGGATTTCTCTCTCTCAGAAAAGTTCTTTTTGTCCTTTAAACTTCCTTTTTTTTTTCCTTTTTTGCCTGCAGAAAGTACGATGTGATAATAACACGCTAATAGTTGCAGCCTTTCAAAGTGTTATTTTCTTTTGTTCATTGAACAAAGCAGATACAACTTTTCCTCATATAAATCCTTCTTCTGTGTACTTTTTCACCACATTCTTCTCTGTTTACCTATAGCTGTGTACAGTAGTTCAAGGTAAAGCAATTCCACTGATAAATGCAGAAGCTGAAGGATGCTTAGTGTGTGTTACCCATGTTCCCAGTAAGCTAATGGAGAAATATTTGCTACAGACATCAGTAAATGAGAGATCCTGGGGCACCACCTGAATGCTCTAAGTTAGAAGGGTTTATCAGGGAATCTTACAGCACTGAAGTATTTTAAGCAGTTTCATTTAGTTCTGAAAAGATGCAGATGCTGAACGCGGTATTTTCAATATAAGACAGACATAGAGCAAGTATTTTAGAATGGTTCTGTATCTTAAACTGCCTTTTCTTTATAAGCACTCATTTAGAAACCAAATCAACCTTTTTCCCAGAATAAATCTTAAGAAGATAAAAACTTGGTTAGAAATACTAGTAGCTGAACCTCATCTACCTTTTTTAAATGGTTACTAGTCTCTCTTATTGCTATTCAAAGAAACAGATGTATTTCTCAGCCTTGGAGATTGAAACTTGGGCAAGAGGGTCTTTAATACCAAACACCAACTAACAGACTGTTGCTAACATTGTGAAAAATTGTTAAATGTGCTGTGATTAGTTCAGAATAACTGTTGTCTGGAGAAACATAAGAAATACTGATATTCTGATGCAGTAATATCAGCACACATCTTTAATGAAACATGAAATATATGTCCCCGTACACACTTCAGACAGCAAAGTCTTCATGAATTACATGGCTTAATTTCTGACTCCTCAATTTTAGAAGCAATGCATCAGCTTTTCAAAGCTACCGAACACTAGCAGATCTTAAGATATTATCATCTTGTCCAAGTCAAATGATACAGCTTTAAGGCCATGTTAATAGCTAGGCTCAAATCTGAAGGCTGGACTCAAGTTACTTCTACCACAGAGGCAAGATATACACAATTAGGGAAAATAACTCAAATTTCTGTCCCAAGTCAACCTGAAATATAATGAGTTGCCACCTTTCAATCTGGAACATTTAAATACTTTTTGGACATAGATCTGAATAGTAAATGCAAGTACTAGATGTTCTTTATTTGACTATACTGTAAAGGTCAAAATCCTACACACTATTCATGCAACTCTCATTGGAGTTTTCTGACGTCAAAAGATTATTCCCTAACTTCAAAGGGGTTTGTATTGTCTGGTTTGTTTGTTTTTCTTTTTAAATATGACCTTAACACAAGCATTCTGCCTTTTGTGTCTTTATTTTTTGTGTCGCTGAAGAGACTGGCCTTTGCATATTTCTCCATTTATTTCAAGCAGTCATAAGAGACATTGCAAACTAACAGGTAAAATACAAGCCATGCCATGAGGGATTATCCTTCCAATTCAGCATATTATGTTAAGTGCTATCATATTGATGACACTCAACTGTATATTACGGTCTTGAGAGCCCAGTAACAGCCACACACATCAGTATCCGTGATGCTGCCCAAGACAAAAGAGGGGACATTCTGGCAATGGAGACAGACAAATTGTTGCTAAAACTGTAAACAGAGGGCAGAGCCACAGACCCTTAGACATTTTGTATACAACAGAACTGCAGTAGGGCAACAGGCATTAAAATACAGAGACAGATAATACATACGTAGAGCACCTGAAAAAGAAGAAATGTTTGAAAATAGGATAAAGACAGGAACCTCTGATTGGCTCTGTTTTAAGGAACCATTTTAAGCAACTCATTGCCATTTTATCAGAGAAGTTCTATGCAAGCATTAAACTCAGACAAAATAATTGCATAAAGATTCAAGTTTCTATCATTCATCTTTCTATTTTCCTTGCCTATCCTTCAGCAGCTCAGCAATGACTTCTATCCCTACTATCACCCTGTATGTCACACTTGGCTGTCTTGCAGCCATTGCTCAAAGCCCTTACCTAGGTCAGAAACCATGCTGGCTTTAGCATTCTTCTTTCCCCTAAGTCCTAAGTATTCTTAAAAGGTAAGTGTACCACAAAACTGCTAGATACCTAAAACTGTATATTCCAAATATTTTGAAGGACGCATGGTATGACTTGCCTCTGCTACTTGACCCCACCCCTGCCTTTTCCCCAAGGTCTTGTCCACCATTTCAAAATACTGATTGTCCTATCTTCTCAGTAACAGTATCAACATTATTTACCTGTCATTCTGCACATTAGACAATAATTTGTATACACCAGTGTAGGTATGAGAATTTACTGGTTCCTAGTCCACAGTTTGTATCTGATGGATATTTACAGTTACACTGGGCCAAATTCTATTACTAGATACATCACCAAATTTGGACTCGAAACGATATGCTTCCACTGAATGGTCTTATACCAGCACAAAACTTATCTAGAGACTGATGAAATAAGGAAATACCTTTATCAAACAATGATTCCAGCAAGGTAATTTTTATTATTTTCCTTTTATTATTGACCTGCCAGGAACACTCACCAACATGGATTAGAAATCCATTAGGAAATATCTAAACTACAGTTATGCACAACTGCTTAGATGCTTCAGACAACATCCAAAGTCCTAGAATGCATATATATACATATATATCTCACCCACATAATGATTTTAAAGAAATTTTAGATCATCTTTGTGGAACAAATTCAGATACTCAATTTAGTATGGCCAAAACAAAGATACAGCTACTAAGTGTTGCTGCAGGGAATACTTCAGAAGCCATTTCTTATATTTTCTTCACATTCACTCTTCAAGTTTTTCTGTAACTAATTATTTGATCTCTGTCCTGAGTCCTTATAAAAGGGACTATGTTAAGAGTCAGTTGGAGGTTTGAAAAAAACTAAATCCAAGGTGATGGAAACAGACGTAAACGCGACAAAACTTCTCTAGCCTTAAAACCAGGTGAAGACTGAAATCTGTCTTACTCCTTACAGTATGAGGGGTGGTTATTCATACCGCGATTAATTCTCACCAAATATTTTTCCTCTGGAAGAGCAAAGAAGGAGCAAAGAGTGTAGATGTTGGCATGCCAAAGGTGGGCCATTACTGACACCAGCAGCAGTGCTGGCAGCACTCTGTACTGGGGAGACTCACAGGACTGAATCAGTAAGTGCCTTCCACATTTTATGAATCCCTAAAGCAATAGGTAGTTCTTAAACAAGAGGCAAGTTAATCAGCTAAGTTAATCCTTGGAGCCAGAAGTATTCTCCTACTTACCCTCCAAGTCCTTCATGTCAATAATGCAGAAGTATTATTTTAAAAATAATTATGTACTCCTGATGCATAAGGATAAACACAGAAAAGTTGCTTCAGCCTCCAAAAATTATGAATATCCTTCCTTTTAAGCAGGAACCTGTTTCCTAATGGAAGGACATGACTTTGAAGTGTTTTGTCTCTTTTTCCTTCCATAAGCAATATACAGAAGTTCAATTATTCATAAGAGGGACTAGTCATGTAAATAAGGCCTGGAAGACTGAGCACTATGTTGCCATAACACATCTGAACACACAAAGACAATTTTAGCCCATCCCTTGCTACGAGGATGTGATCTCAGGAACCCTGGCTGGAGAAGGCAGGGTTCATAAATCAGCATTTACACCATGTGGGGAGACCACTTACAGCAAGTTAGAACATATAGTGTGAAGTTTTACAACAGCAGATTTACAACAGCCAGAGTCGATAACACAGAAACAAAACCATAGAGCACCTGTCTATCAAATGATAGCCTGAAGAACAAAGCATTACTCTCAAAAATCTAGTCTACGTGAAACTGATGCCTTGATTCCTCCAGAAAGTTGAGGTTTGATGGGCAACTATATTCAAGTGATTCACTAATTCTTGCAGCATGTCTTCATAAGGAGCATCTCCTGCTCTTTAAAACAGCAATTCTGCCTGCTTCAATCAGAAACGGAGAATGATTTGATATTTTTGTTGGCTGGTTATTTATAAGAGATCTACTCTAGATTAGTCCTGCTTGAGTGGCATCATAAATGGCTCCATTCCCCAGCAGTAGTCTACTTCAGATGGGAACCTGACAACCTCTACTTAGTGTGTCTTTCATAGTACACAATGAAGTGTAAAAACTGCTGTGAAAAAGCCTGTGTTTCAAAACAAACCATCTCGGTAATAAGCACTTAAAACCACTTTTTATTAATATATTTCTTTGTGTACAAAACAAAAGCTTAATGCTATAACAGGCCTTGGACAACGTTTTTGTTTGTTTTGTTGCATTCTTTTTTCTCTAAATGAAGTACTGCTGAAGCATTAGAGTGTCCAAAATAAATTATTTGAAATAAAGCGTTAAAGCAAGGCTTATGAAAGAGTTGCTTTTTCCCTCATCACGGCTTAATAACATGCAGTTTTCAACCAAAAAGCTTAATCAAAATCCAAAGTGGAAATCCTAAATTAGTAAATATTGAATTTAACCACTTTTATATCTCAGGTATTAGCAAATACCTTTGGTCTACAGAGATACAGCCCCTTCTAATCCTTATCTGAATTTGCAATTAAGACTTCAGAGCTACAGATATCTGTACACAGCTCTGTACACAGCTCTGCTCTCTTATTTTTTAAATGATTGGACCCAAATCAAATCAGTCTTCAAATACATTGGAAAGTAAATGTCTGATGTCTAATTGAACTAATAGATAACACTCTTTTTAGTACTGTTAATGCTTAGTGTGGGCTTCACACAGACAGAGGCAAGGGGAGGTAGAGAATTAGAAAAAATCCGCATAGAAAACCTTGTCATTATATTATTACCATGCAGTTCCTTGGTATAAAGATAGAGTAAAGCTAATATTTACAAATTATTTGTGTCGTCGTTGTCAATCCCTTCCCCTCCAAAAAAAAAAAAGAAAATCTCTAAATGCATTAGGAGCTAGATTCTTCTCCTCTTTCACTAATTGTCACCTCCAATAGGACATTGTAAGAGCCTGAAAATGAAGCACTTATGAGTTTTCTTTTCCAATCTCTTGTGGGCTTCTCTCAGTTTATCGCAAATGAACAATCGTGTTGGAAGGGGCACCGTCTGTTTAATGTCATTAGTGATTGTTTCATAAAACAAACAGCCGCTCCACCATTCTGCTGCAGTTAATCTTAAATCTAAACGTGGCGGCACTTGGGGAGAGTCTCAAACATGGTTTGTTCTAACCAATGCAGGGCTCTTAATCTATTGCAAGTCAAGGCGCTTATCTCTCTGCTCAGCTCGGAGCAGTGATTTCTTTGTCCAAATATCAAACCAAACCCAGTTAATATCATGCTTCCAGCCTTTTCCCAAAGATTTTTCCTCCTTAAATTGTGGCCAAAGCCTAAGGCATATTTATTTATTGCTTATACCATTTCATGCTTATTTTTCAATATTAGCAAAGTCAAACTATTTCCAAGTTAGTGCACGAGGGTATTTCAATGAGCTTAATCAGCCAGGTGAACTGATAACTTGGAGATTTACCTAATTGTGCTGGAAAATCATTCATTCTGGATTAAGCCTATAATGGCACACGTGTTTATAACAATTGAGGATTTTTATACAAAGGCTCAAGTCAAAGGGGTATTAATCACCTTAAACTTTCATTAATGTTTGTAGAAGCAAAGGTTGCCATGACTTTATGGGATCAAATTTACAGCAGCCGCAGCAGCCAATAGAACCCAACAACAAATAAGACACCAATAGCCAATCCTAGTGCTGAAGAAAACTTCACATAGCTTCTGCCAAATGCCTCCTATCATATTCCTCCATGAGAAAAACAAGTTTATCCCATATACTTTCCAATGCTACCACTCCGTTATCTGGTTAACAAGGATGAGCATATTTTGGCAGCTAGCACATTTTGGAAAATTACAGCATATTTACAAGGGTATTTGTGCAAATATAGAGGTAGTATCTATAATGCACTTGTATACAACAGATTTTAACTCTCTTCTTATTCTTTTAAATCTGCTCGAGTCTAGCATCAATTTCAAAGCCCTGAATTTGAAACAAATGCATATGTGTGTTCTTGCCAAGTCAGAAGAAAAAAGTTTCTTTTGAGCAAATGATTGGGTTTGCGTAAGAGGACTCATATCTCTGATGGCAAGTCCTCCCATGGTGGGGGCAATGGAAAAAAAGTTTTGCTGCGTAAGGCAAGTCTGAAGCAAATTTTTGGCCTTTCCTGTTACCAATGTATATCATGCCCTAGGCCCTGAGAACAAAAACCTCGACAGCAAAAGAATCCTGAGCATTTGTTCACCAATAAAGAATTAAAGTCAAGTAGGATTAATGCTTATCTCTTTGAGAATTATTAGAGGTAAGCAAAAGCCATGTCAGGCAAACACTGCTGGGCAGGTATACCAAAATCATTTTCTACAATGCCACAACAGTAGTACTTATATAGTTTATATATATATTCCCTAGTTATATTTAGCACACTGAGCCACAGATGCTTGTCAACATGGTGAAAGTATGCAATTTTTTTTCTCTCTCTTCATTTAGAAAATGCAAAAGAAACCAAAACCAGCAATACATGCAAACCCCCATTCTTTTGTGGTCTATTCCTCAGGACTTATATTACGCTCCCTTAATAAACACAAATAATTGTCTTCTTCTTTTCTCCTTAAACAAAATAATAAAAAAGAGGGAAAAAAAGAGAGGGAGAATCAATTCAACTCAGGTTTTTCCACATCTTCATATCACTTCCCATCTCAACTGGCTGGAGTAGAATTTCAATTAACTGGTAGGAGTCCAAGAGAAGCCCGGCTGCCTCTGTTGCTCCCGGTCATGCCCCATAATTGTAGAGGGACCTGCATTTTTCAGCCAATGACACAGCTTACAAAAATAGATACACTGAGTTATTTGATAAAGGAACCAAAGCCTGTCACTCCTGTTCAAGTGCCAAACAACATGAGAGCGAGTGAGACTGTGTTCAGATCCCAAACTAGCCAGGCTCATTATCCCACAGAACCATCTCGTGTTGGGGGGGGAAAGGAGGGGGAAAGAAAAGAAAGAAAAAAAAAGGAAAAAAAAAGGCAGGGGAGATAAGAAAGACGATTGTAAATATTTTCTTTAATGCACAAAACA
>VYXB01008526.1:1475233-1519938 GCA_013397135.1 Pachyramphus minor | reverse complement strand
GCAGGGGGGTGGGGGGAGTTGGGGGGGGAAAGAGCGACATCATGTGCAAGCCAATCAATTCCAAAGCCTCCTTTTTTGGAGAAAAATTAATTGCCAGGTTTCCAGCCGTCACCCCTGCAGGAAGCTCTCCAGTGTGAGGTTAGAAGTGGTATCTTTATGGACTTACTACACATCTTTTTTTCAGAAAGGAGAAATGTTGGCATCCCCTCTTGTGTTCCAAAATAATCTTGATTTCCAAGCAAAATTCTTCTGAAGATCAATTGTCAAATCACTGCTAAGAAATAAAAATAACTGCTAACAGCTCTCTGCACTAAAATTTTGGGCATGTAACTCTGTAAAGTTACAAAAACTAATCTCTAATATATTTGACTGGACAATTAACTGATCCTTTAAGAAAAAGTGCTTTTATCAAAGAGAAAGAAGCATATTCATAACTAAGTGGCTGATACAATACTAAATGCTCCATAATGTTCAGTATTTCCTGATTATACGAGTCATATAATATTACAAAGCATATTCTCATAGAAATAGGTTGTCCTGTTTCATGTGTCCTGTATATAATTCTGTCCTATATAGTTCCATAAGTGAGTAAGACAAGTGGAGTGAGTACTGTTGCAGTGATAATTTATGCTTACCATGATACAGGTGTGCCCCATACTTTATAGATTTAAAAAAAAAAAGAAAGAAAAAAAAAGTCACAGTTTGAAGGTGCCCCCTCCTAATGCACCTATGTATTAAGTTAATATTTCCTACTCTATAATCAAGAACTTGTACGCACTTTTAGAGCTCAATTATTGAAAGAGCCAGTGAAAATAAAGCCATAATTATCAAGTGCAGACTTTCCACTTTCAAGGGCCAGTGCAGGTCAGATGAAATATATTCTGGTGAGAGTAAACCATCAACTCTCTGCAGATCTTGCAGACCTACTCCCAAAGTCAGAGTTTATTTAGAGTCTGATCTGAAACAAGGTCTGTTCTCTTCTTTTTGATATGTCAAATGCTGTCATACAGACTAACCCCACACACCTGTCAACTGCCTTTCCCACTGCAGATCCTGATTCATCTTCCCCAGGAGGTATAAAAGGAGGGCAGCAGACCTGCTGCTGAAGCTGGTAGCAAAACTGCAGTAGACAACAGCAGAGTGATGCTGTTAGTCCCATCTGAGCAATGCAAAGAACTACAACAAGGAACCAAAGGACAAGTCCTTTGGTTGCAGAAGCAACCTAAAATATTGCTTGATTACTGTAAGCTTCAGATTTATTTGTATTTGAATAACAAAACAAATCCTGACATCCATCCCGGAAAACTTATGCCATGCTTTTTCTTCTCAACAAAAATGTCACTATGCTGCCAAACAAGTAACGACTCAGAGCACTGGGATTAGTAAGTGTGCAAATAAAATAATCTCTGCAAATAATCACCTCCCAGTTTCTGTCATCTTCTTTTTCTCAGTTCTTGCTCTTCCTCATCTTAGTTACTTTTATTATCTTATCCACATGTCAATTCCCCCTACTTTGCTCTTTTCATTGCTCTGTTCTTTTCTCCCTTTACTTTTATGACTTTCTCTCTGCCTGACCAATAATTTTAATTAAATCTGAATTTTAGAAGTTTAATTTAGAAACCCCATACCAAATACTCTATTCAGCAACCCTTCCATTTAAAAAAAAAACACAACCCCAAACCAAAATGCCATGCAGAGACATGAACATGTGATCCCACACTTACAAACACACAGGAATTTGTGGTGGTTGGAAGTTCAAAGACCTGAGTGCTTTGCTTATTAATAATATGGGCACAAAGCAAAAAGAAACACTCAGGACGACAGCCTAAAAGTCTGTCCTGATAGGTGAATCTGAAGGCAATCACCAACACTATTATATTTTTACTTATCAAAAGGCTATTTAAACAATAAGACACCAGCCCTTTAAACAACGTAGACTGTGTAACAGGGGTTGCCACACAGATCAGGTTGGCTTTGATTTCTGAGTACTGTAAATATGGAAAATTTAAGTCTACCCTTTTAATTGGCACTCTGGGCAGTTTACTTAATCAGTTGAACACCTTCAATGAATGAATTCCCATAGGAAAGAAGGTTTTATAATCTGTTCACTAGAAGCAATTATTATTATAAGAAATACTGCTATAAGTATTATAAGAAATGTTCCTCCTTCCTGACTGCCACCTTGTCACTATAATACCCCCAATACTGCTTAGTCTTGGCATGTTTTACACATGTCCAGTCTTCAGGCCCGGAATTTAATGGGTTTCTGTCCAAAGACTGGAGAATTCACCTAATAAACCACAATGCTGTGCCTTCTAAATGGTATTAAAATTTTATATATATAGGTTGAACCAGGATGAGATTTATCATCTTTTCTTATTTTTATACTGCTATATTTATAATTGCTAGGGAGCATCTTCTTTGTGGCCTGTTCAACCCATTAGTCCTCAGTTAGCCTCCTGTGTCAAGTTTTATATTAAGACATTTTTCAGGTAACAATACAGATTGCTTGCTGAGAAAAGTAAAAAACTAACTTTTTTCCCTGATTTTGCCAAACACCACAGTATGCTCCAAGGCACCTCTACCTGACCACTTCAAAAGCCTGAATAGAGTATTAGTAACTGCAGAAACCCAGAATTTTTTTATCACAATAATGAAAAGGGAAAAGAGGAAATTTGATAGTTTGTAGTTTATTAAAAAATACTGAATTTTATTTAGAATGGTCATGGTTCTCTAGAAAAACCTAATGTGGGAGATTGGAGATTGTATGTTGGAGAAATGAATACAAACTAATATGGCTTGTACAGCAGTTGTGCCATAAACTGAGTACTTAAGTAGAACAAATTTAATTACCTTGAATTTTCAGCAGCCCATAAACCCAACAATCTTGTCACCCCACATTGTTAGCAGAGTATAAAGGTAAACCCATCCCACAGTAGTTATTACATACTCAAAGCCAGTTGGCTGAGCAATAGTTGCAGACCAGCAGAAACCCTGTGTGGCAACCAGGCTTCTAAAAATAATTATCACTGTTGTTATTAATAACAACATCAATGCAAGCAAGTACTACTAGGAAGGAATATCCACAACTCCATTGCATTACCGTACACAGTTTTCTCAAGGGCACATTTGTTGTCAACTGCTACCACAGCTCCAGATAAGATCATGGTGGAGGTTTTTCAAATTCATAAATATGAATATAGAAGTCTAAACCTGACTTTTATGCTGATTTTACTTTCATGAGATTCTGCTTTCAAACTGTATAGCTGTAGAGCAGTTTCACAGCAAGCATGCAGACAGCAACAATATGGATTTGTCTGCATACAGTAGTTTCATCTCCAACTTCCTAGTGCAATCTACTAGGAAGTAGCACCATAACAAAAAAGAACTGCCCACAGTTAGAACCCATAATGTTTTTATATTTTTAATAATGACATTTGATGACAAATCACCGCTGGTCTTCCATGTTAAATATCTATGGAAAGCTCCACATAGGGAGGCAAAAAATTAATCCTTTGGCTGTGTTGCACAACCATTTCAGAAAGCAGCAGAAACCTTATACACTGTTTGCAGAAAACAACAAAAACACAGGTTTGTGTCAGATAGATGGAAAGCTTGATGGCTTCTTACAGGCTGTGTTACCTACCCCATTTGATTCTCTCTTATATACTCATAAGAACCAAAGCAGTGCAGCAAACTTGCTTATCTATGTAGATAACTATCTGCACAAAGGAGGCAGCTTGATGGTTAGTATCTCATTAGTCTGCCATAAGGCTTGAATAGACTGAATAAACGTTCCCCAGTTTCTCTGCTCCTTTTTCCTTACAGGAGTTGAGAGGTAAGAATAAAAATAAAATAATAAAACCAGAAGGAGTTCTGATATCAAGTGGCATGTATAATACCAGGAGTAACTTCATGTATCAGAGAGTACTTTTATCTGAGGAGGTCAAGGCACTGAAAGCAATAACCAACTTGTGATAGGTCTAATGTATTTTGCATCCCAAATATGCTCCTGAATCTGGCTAGCTTGCTCTTCAGTTTTAAGCACAAATTTAATTTCCGCTAGAGATCCAGTGAATTACACTGATCTAATTTAAGCAACAGTGAACTTTATCAACCTCATAGGATTGCCAAGATTTTCCATGCTTTATTTTGGGACCACACAGTGGTGCACTGAATTCCCTAGATGAATTTTCAACAGCAGGAGGCGGTCACATCGCTTGAAAAGTTTTATGATGAGTATGTACATAATACATATATTAAGATAGAGAGATATATATATGTGAGTATATACACACAAACTTATACATGCATAGAGTTGTGCGTGCATGTGTATAGTCTACAGGCTGCTTTTCAGTAACTGAGCAATCACTAGAAGAAGGGTGAATGGACAACTACTGCACTAGACTATAGTCTCTCTAGGGCACGCTGTATTAGTACAGTTAACTACTACACATGTATCATGGGAAGGATATAGCCCTGAAAGTCTCTGAAGGCCAAAGATACTTCATTTTCCTTTACTAACTCAAATGCTGAGACTATAAAGCAGGTTTTGTGGTCCTTTCAAAACGTGAAGTTCTGCCAGTTTGGGATTAGGTAAAAGTAACAAACATTATTTTAGTGAGGACCTCGAGGTGGAGTTGCACACTGGTTTTCAAGGGGAGATGTTTTCCTCACTAGTATTTTCTCTCCTGCCATAAGCTCTTTCCTGCATAGAGAGGAAAGCGTGACAATTGCAATAATGAACAATTCCATATATGATGCATAACTGCTACTACCAGTAGTAATTTATTTCTGTAGTTGGGGGATGTTTTCTAAATGGACAATTACCTATTTGTTGTTTGTATTGCCACTGTGCCTATAACCGTGCTCATAGACCATGACCCACTGTCTTGTAAATGCTGAAGAAGTTCCAAACAAAAGGACAGTTCATGCCACAAGTAGCTTGCACAACATAATATGGCTGTAAATTTGACCTGGCACCAACAGCCATTGAAATAGCCTGACAATGAAACAACCAGGAACACAGAAATTGCCACATGGGCTCAAATCTAGTTTCATCTAGAACTATAAGCAGAACCTGATGTGTCAGCGGAAAATGCAAAAAAACCCCTGCACTAGGCAGATCTGGGATACCCATCCCCCCAGAAAGCGTCCTTGCAATGTCTCCTAGCAATTAGAGTGCAAACTTAAAGCATATAATTTCATATCTCTTTTAGTAGTCTTTTTTTAATATATCATAACAACATAGAATATTCTCATTCTTATAAATCGCCAGACCTTCTTCTAAAACACATTAAATCCCTTAGCAGCTTCACAGAGCAAAGAAGTCCATTACCTAATTGCACATCAGGTGAAAAATTATTATTTATCAGCCATCTTTCTATAATGTTCCCTTGTTCTTGTATCATGAGAGAGAAAAGCTCTTCCTAAACTGCTTTCTCTATGCAAAATAATGAATTTTAGAGTCTTATCATGCTCTTTTTTTATTCATCTCCTCTCAAAGGTAGCAATCCCAGTCTTTTCAATCTCTCCTCATATGAGAGTTTCCCATGCATCTGATCATTCTTCTTGCCTCACTCTGAGCTCCTGGTAAATCTGTAATACCCTATTTGAGATGGTGTCACCCACTTGATGAACCAGCACCATTTACATAATGGCATTACTGTATTTTCCATATTATTCTTTATTCTTTCCTCATGTACCTAAACCTGTCTTTTGACTAAAGCTGTGCAGTGAGCAGATGTTTTCAAGTAACCACTGGTATTAATGGCTGGGATTCTTTCCTGAGTTGATATAGTTATTTTATAGTACAGTTAGACAAATAGTAACATTTTTAGGCAGACAAGTAGTGAAGTTTTTACATCCCAGTTGTTATTACTTTGCATTCATCTTCAATGAATTTCATGTATCATTACGCATTAAAGCCTTTAGAAGTCTCCTACAGTCTCTGATCTAGATTTGACTAAATAATTTCACATCTACAATTTTCCCAGGGCTCATTCTTACAGCTAAAAAACCAAACCAAAACAACAGACATGCAACAGTTTCCTTCAGTTACCAATGACTTAACTCTTGCCTTGAAATAAAGCCTTACAAAGGTGAGAAGGTACAAGAGTGCTCATGCCAGTTTCTCTTGTGAAACTACCAACTGGGTGGGCAAATTAATTACACAGAAAAGAATTATCTATATAGAACTGAACCCTTCATGTAATTATTCACCTAAGCATCCATCAGCTGGAATTCATATTCAGTTACTACAAAATGGAGCTGAATTAAAACTGATTAGAGGTAAATGTTGCTATCTTGTGCAAGAGACCACACTCTACTGAAATCAGCATCCTGAATTTTTAGATCGATTCCTTTATTATCATTCAATATGATGGAATTCTTAAAAGTAAAAGTAGTCTGAATCTCTCCCAGTGAAGGAACACCCATGAATGTGTTTGGTCCCATCTCTCATCACAAACCAGGGCACCATTCCCCTGCTTATTCCATTTTCTCTCAGAAAGCTAGTGTCTTAAGTGATACGTTACAGAACTAGAACAAACTATAGCCAGCAGTCTATGGATCAAGTATATAGAATGACTTTAACCCAAATCACACCATCAGTGTATGCCACAGACAAGACTCAGACTGTTATATTCATGTCTGACTTATGAACTAGTAGTGAAATAGCAATACTGAATATTAGTTACATTGTATTCATATAACTGTAATTCCTTATGACAAAAACCTGTATCAAACAACTTTTGCCATTTATTTTGAGGTGTTTTTTCAATGCTTCTTTTCTCAGCTAACTCTTCTCTTTGATACATATATATGATCCCCACAAATTATCTTTTTGAAACAGGTTCAATTTATTTAACAGCATCAAAGACTCTAATTAAAAAAGAAAAAAAGGTAGAAAAAAGAATAGTTTCTTAGGACGATCAGTTTCCCTGCATTACTCAGTCGCTATTTTCATAGCTTGGTCTTTGCACTATGGAACTGTTAAGTCAGCCTGAAAGAAGAACAAGTACAATCAGTCAAATTCCCAACATTTCTCATGAAAAGACCCCAAAATTTTTACTCTTAATTATCACAAGAGACTAGCAAGTCGCTTTGACCTAGTGCCTCAAAAGTCTCTTTCAGGAAATCAAATGAAGTTAAGGGCAAAAATTCCCCAGGCAACAGAGAGAAGCATGTATGCACTTCACTCTCTACAGAACAGGAAAGCCCTCTGGACCCAATATCATAGATGTCTAGGTTAGGGGTGTTTCAGAGCCCCTACAGGCAGGAGCCAGACATCCAAACATAGCAATGGATGGAGGAGAGGTCCTTCAGAAGGTAATTCGCACACCCTAACTGAATGTCTAAAGTTGGATGTGAAGATCCTCCTTTGCAGCATATATTTATAAACATGCAGAGTTGCAACTGTTCCTGAAATTCAGGGGAGATACTACAGCAAGAGATTGTAAGGAATCACAATTTACCAGCATCTCATCTACAGAAAAAGGAAACCAGAACAATGCTGGTAGATTACGCATCAATCTTACTAAGCCTAGTGAGGAATAATTTATACTATCCTCTAGAGTTACATTTACAATATTCATCTGCCGCCAGAAAAAAATTATTTTACACACCTTTGCTACTTAAAGCTGAGGGGAGGGGACAGAAAACAGTGTTGCCTTTAAAAAGAGGTATACTTGGATCCCAAAATACAGTGACATTTCTCATGCTCTGATTTATACTGAAAACATTCACATACCCTTAGCAACAACTTTCAATCCCCAACAATAGCTGTGTGATTAAACATATATATATATTTTTTTTTTTAAACAAGAACATTTGCACTTGCTAGCAGATGACTTAGTAATGCAGAGCTCTGCCACTTACAAGTAACTGCATGGTTCCCCATTCTTTGGCCATTAAGTATCTTTTCTGTATGTCTTTGGCTCCCTGTACATATGACTATGTGAGCTCCATGCTGGTTATCAAATTGCAGGCAAAAAAATATCTGGTAGTGGTCTGGAAAGATGATGATTTTAAATAGATATAGAGAAATTAACTTTCCAATCAAGATTTCAACTTGTTGATTTAAATGAATCAATACATATAATTTCCAATCTTTATGTTATTGTGTGCTAGAAAAGTTAGCACTGAGCTGCAGAATTAGGTCACTTGCATTAGATCTTCTAATTAACCAGTTCTTCCTTTAAAAGAGCACTTGCTCGGCTTTCAAGACTACTCCAGGATTTTGTCAATAGAGTTCAGAACAGGGCTAATGATTACCATTAAAGAAAGCCCAGAGTGATTTTAAGAACTTATCTTTCTGTATTTTGTTCTTTTTATCCAACTGTGGGATCCTGGAGTGAATTCACTTCAGACAACTGCTTTAGTTTAGAAAAAAAAAATATAATAAAAGAAAGGGGTCAAGGAGGGAGCAGGAGGAAAATTTCCTGTAAGTGGAAAAAACGAGCTACTTCAACACAAAATACTCCCCTCCAATTTACAGGCTGATGATAGAAAAACAACACATCTCTCAACACACTATTAATATATATATATATGTATTCTTATGGTGGATTAGTCTTTGGGGGGGGAACTATAAGAACAACATCAATACACAGACAAAAATATTTTCCTTATATTGTTCTCTTGCCTTGATTCCTGATCTTTGTAGTTTATTCCACTGTACAGAAATTCTTCCTAAATTCTTTGACTGTGGGATCCTTGCTGTAACTACACTCGTGCTTTCCTGTGCTTGTGTACATCATCAGCTCAAATGGCCTTCAGTGCTCTGCCTCACCCACTCCTTACAGAGTGTCTGCACCCAAACCAATGTCTCCTTTGACAATCCACCTTGTTACTTTTCTTAAAGTCTTGGTGACACTTTCTCACCGACATTCACCTGTCCAGTTTCTTTAACCCTTCTGACAAGTTCTCAAACCCAATCCTGGCCTATTTCAAAGACATTGAATGTGGCTGTATGTTCTGTAGATGTCACTATGTTGCATGACATGCTATTCTTATTTGCAACGTCCCTTTTTTCTTTGCTGTTGTACCTTTTTTTATTTGAATACCTAGGTGAGGAAAAGACTAGCCCCTACTATTTCTAAAATAAAAACCTGCATTGCTCAGCCATGCACACCACCACAAGAAGAATGGGGGCTCTAATACTGATTGATATATTGCCCCTCTTCCACAACATTCATCAGGACACATCCCTGGCAACCAACAGTGAGGACCCCTGTCTGTCCTTAGGTTTCTCCCTGCCAGTGTCCTGTCCCGACCCCGAGGACCACAGGGCTCTGTGCCATGCTCTGTTGGGCAGCCCAGACTCCTTGTGTATTTCTCCAGTATGGTAGTAAAGTTTTCAAATCTGTCTGTGCTTTTCACACACTTTCACGGTGTGAAAGGGGGCCTTCAGTTCAAATACAGCACCAGCATGTCCAAAAATATATTGCTTCAGCTTAGTGCTCCATTTAGTGTGCTCAGTTTATGTTCCAGTAGTTGAATTCTTCAGTTAACTACTTTGTTTGCTTTTTTAATAAATCTTTTTGAATTCTGTTATCTCCTCATAGCGCTATCTTAGTTACTGAGAGTTTTTCCTTTACACTTACATAAGGCTACTCCTCCTCCCTGCTGCCTTCCTCTTTGATCTCCTCTCAGAAGTTAGAAATTATTGACTGCATATGCTGTGTTGATTTTCCTGCTTGCCATTTGAATGAATTATCATTATTATGCAATTCCTCTAGAAACAGCCAAGTTAGAGGGTGAAGCTTCTCTGGATAGCTAAGGAGGGCAACGACCCCTTTTTGTTTTTATCTACTATGAACCCTTGAATCGAATTTTGCACAGGATGGAAAGGTAAATTCCACAAAACTCTAAGGCTGATGATCTAAAATACAATAGGGCACTGGGCAAAAGCTTACTGCAAATCAATAGGAAACTCCTGCTGTTTTTAACCCTCACCCTTTTCTGTACTTGGTGAGGAATTCCTATACAACTTGGCATTCAGGTTATGTTAATAAAGGAAATATTGCTCAATCTACTATAAATTAGTAATGGGCCAAAGTAGGCAGCTGGGCTACTTCCACTGATTTCAAGGATTCCTTTAAGAGTACCCAAAGAGGCCCTTTGCTTTCATATGACTGAGAACCAAATTTAAAGGAAATTATGTTATCAATATTTTAGTGGATATACTCCATTTTAATGGGATTTGTAAGATACAGTTTTGGCCCTAGATTAAAAATAAAACATGCCAGTTTGTTATTCCCACTGCTTTTTTGGCCAGTGTAATTTAAAAATAAGAATCACAATAAAATGTATCTTGAATAATTCATGAATTTTATTTTACATCACTTAGGCCCTTTTTTTCCATCCCTATATGGACATGGATGTTTCTGTCAACAAACAGCAATCCTCAACTACTTTCATCCTGGATTCCTGTGGATGACTAGATTATAATTTTAAAAATGTGGTTACTGGGACAGTGCTCTGAGAGAGTTTACAAACAAGGATGCTCAAGCTTAGCAAAAAAAGCATTCAGCATCCAGAGGAAGTCCTCTGCCAGAATTTATGAGATTCTTTCAACATATATTTTTAACCCAGTTTTATGTCAACACTTTGAGAGCAGCAGTGTATGAGAGCAGTGGGAGCAAAGCTTCTAATGTCTATATTGTCATCCCGCTTTTAATTTAAAAGCAAAAAGCCATGCTACCCTTTAAGATACAATTAAAACAGCAAATATGATTTGATTTATTAAAAGCTACTAATAAGCAAAGCTAGCCAGCTGGGCTCTATCTACAGTGGGGAGAATGATGGATGAATTGATGGATTCATAGTTCACCTGACAACTAATCTGCACAGCAGCTACAGTAGTGGGTCTGTGGGAAGGGGTGCAATTGGGCACAAATCATCATCATCATGGTCATTTGTATGTCTACGGCAGTTTTCAGTCCTCTGTCTCACAGATCTTTGCAGATGCTTAATTAAGCCTCATGATATCCCCTTAAGGGAAGTCAATATTAGTTTACCTATAGGTAAACTGAGATACAGCAATGTGCAACTTGCTCAAGGTCATAGAGTGGGCCAGTGGTAAAGCCATGAATAAAACTCTCTAAATTTGACCCCAGCAGCCTGATTTAATTACAAAATGATGTTCGCCTTGTGTTACCAGTTCCACACTGGAAATAGCAGTGGCAGATGCTTTTGGGAAGGAAGCAAAACGTGGCAAAAGCAAGAGGTAACAAAGTAATAAAAAAATCCCCAACAACATAGAACCTATTCTCAAAAAAATCAATTGGAAAATCTCTCTCTAAATGTGGAAACGGGTCTACTGGGCATCTTTTGTTGAATAAATAAAATTGTTTCCTTTCACTGAGGGGAGAATTCCATCATTTTACTTGCTCCCTAAACTACCACTCTCAACAACTAATTAATGTTAGTGGCTAGATAAGTAAACTAAACCATTGTGGTAGCATTTCTCAGATGTTTTGCATGTATGCAGACAGTGAAAAAAACCAGATGGAGAATACTATAATGAACTGAAATGTTCTATTTAAAAACTGTTTGTCAGCTGTAGTTAAGTTGACACTGTCATCATGGCAACAAATCACAACACTTCGCATGTTGTGCCTTCATGCTCAAGTCTGCTCCTCAGAGCCGAGCTGTTGGAAATTGGAAGTTCTTGAGCAGCCCAGTGAGTGGAACAACAAATAAGCAATCTCTGCCTCAGTTTGCTACTGCACTCAGATTGGAAGGAGAAAGGTCAACAGAGCACTTGGGTTTATAACAAACTGATGGTTACCTCTACTATGTTGCACCAGATTAAAAAAACAAATAAACCAATCTACATAAGCAAAACCCCTCAAAACCATACAAAGCGACATCGTGGTTCAGGGTCCTGATAATGGGCTAATGTTTTCCAGTTCAAGGTCACTGGCTGAAGTCAAGTTTCTTCTTGATGTAACTCAAAGTCATTATAACCTACTGTTCAACTCCTAGTCTATACAAAATGCACTTTTGTTCTCTCTGCAGTCCCTAGTGGACTTGAATCCACGGATATTTAAAAAGCAAACATAATTTTGGCTGGCACTGCTTCGTATCTTTGTTGATATTCTCAGTGGAGGAGTGAGTGGGCACTGACATGGTGCTGCCTGAGCTCCCCAGTACAGATCACCCGGTTTGAGGGGTGCCTGGCTGGGCTCTGATTCTGGCACAGCCCACTCCTATTAACAGTACAGGGGCTGCAGCCCTTAGTGCTGCCACTTTGATACTCCTCACTAATTTGCTTTGAGTTTTGTTGTCTATACATAAAAGGAAAAAATAGACATTTTCATACTCATAATTCATTGCCCAAATCCAAAGCCAGTGAATCTGTAGTGGAGGAAAGAGCAAGTAATTTTACAAGATGACAAAGAATCAGACCTTTGAATCCTTCGTCTGTTTAAACTTTAACACCAGTTGAAGCCCAAGTGGGGATCTCAGCATCACCCATTTGTAATTATGATTACACTACTATTCATTGTAGGCAGTAATAACATTTGCCAGGACTAAGATTTCTGTCATCTTCTCATAGGGTTTTTGAAACTAAGTCATGCTGCTAAAATAGCCTGCAATTCTTAACTACTCCAGATTAATTTAAATGGATTTGCATTCACATTTCCTTCACTTGTATTAGTTATGGCTGTGCACAGTCAAAAGCAGTAATTAATAAAGAGAAAAAATGCAAAAGCCTGATTTTTCTTTACATCACTGGTAACTGGTTTGAATCTAATAGAACTAATACTTGCACAAAAGAGTGGAAAATGATAGGCAAATACATCTCAAACACTCTACTTGCTCTTAATTATTCCATTTTTTTAGGAGAGGTGAGAAAAATGTCTGCAGAACTGCCTACTCAATAGAGCATGAATAATGAAAATATCTCTACACAGCTTGCAACCTCCTATAACGATGGTTGAAGAGAAAGAATACATTATTAAACATTGTGGCAAATGCATAGGACAATTATACCTCAGTTTCTTATTTTGCTAGATTTATGTATTTAGTCAGTTGTGATCATAATTATTTGCAATACTTGTGGGTGCAGAATTGTTCTTTCTATTGTCTCAGTTTTTACACACGGAAGGATAGAGATTGTCACAAGGGAAAAAGCAGACACTGGTTTTAGCAGCAAGGACTTGATTTATTATTGCTTCAAACAAGTTTCATGCATTAAAGATCCCTGTACAAAACATGACATGTTCTTTCTTTAAAAACAGCTACACACTTTAGGACAAGTGACATGATCCAAATGGTCTCAACTGACGTTGATGGCTATTCTAATGCAGCACAGAATGTCTCCCTGACTCAACACGTTTAACATTTTTTGAAACAGAGAGGAGAAGAATAAAGGGAAGAAATACTTAGTTAAAATGAAATCTCTGTTCTGCAAAAATTTGGTTTTCATCTCACTTTCTGTAGGCTGCTATCCCTTAGGCTAAAGAAAGTATTTCTACATAGAGACATACACACACACAAACCCTTTTATTCAGACGTGAATTTCAGCACTTGATAATCATCTGTTGAGGGTCATACCTGAAATCTGCTGATCTGAAGGGAAAACATTCCCTCATCTTCACTTGCCTTTAGATCAGGTGCATACATGTGTTAATTACTGGAAATAAATTACCAAGTAACATCACTGAAGCAAAACCAGAAGCTGACATTTTTACCAGCAGAAAAAATGGGGCAAAGAAAGAGGGAGACTGATAGAACTGAAGGGACACAATTGTATCACACAGGGTACTGATAACATAGTATCTTCAACTGCTGTAACACAATTCATCTTCAGAAAATCCTAGTACTTCATATAGAATAGATAAGCTCAATTTTAGATTTTAACAAAGCTGAAATATTTTACAGCCAAGTACCCCTGAATGGCAATTAATTATGCAAAGTAAAAAAAAAAAATAAAGCTAGCTTTTTATTTTACTCCCTTACAAATATATGGAATACCCAAACCTTTTTTGGTTTGTTTGTCATTTGTTGGGGTTTTTTTTGGGGGGGGGAGGGGAAGGTGGTGGTGGTGGTGTGTGTTTTTCTCCTCTATATGGAAGACTCTTCTTTTTTTATGAGACAAGTTATTGTCCCACTATTACATGAAAAATTTTGTGAAGTTTCTTTTGGATCCCACCAAAACAATGTGAAGGGTGACTATAAAACCAGATGAAGTCTGATCTGAAGTATTCCTTTTTCAAAGGACAAAATATCATCCACAACATCATTGATTCAGCTCACACATCAGAATAACATGAAGACAGCAGGAATTATATTATTCTAGTTTTATATGTATGTAAATGGCAAGAACAACCCTCCATCCCTGAGGTTCCAAAGAGTTATAGACAACTTAAATGCTCTTTCTTCCTTCATCATTTACCAGCCTAAATTCTCTCCTGCTTTCTTCCTACACTCCCAGTCTTGTTAAGGCCCTCTCAGGGCTCTGATTTCCTCCTTCCTACCCACACATCAAATCCTTCCAGACATGAAAGGTTCCATGAATGCACTTCAGATCCAACTGCTCCTTAAGTCCACCATCCCCACTTCTTAATAAAATAAACTATCTCAAAAAACAGCAGGCCCGAATGTCAGTCATCACATAAGAACAGCCATCAGTTGAACTATGCTGAATTATGTACACCAAAGCAAGATTAGCCATTGACCAAAGGAGTCATTTTCAGCACTAGTCTTAGCTCTTCAGTGCCCAGGTGGCCCCCGTGGCAGAGAGACGAAAATCAACCTCTACACCAGTACTTGCCCAGCAAGGGCTGCAAGGAAACAGTGGGCTCTGAAACATACCCACTCCCCAGTGAAGCAAGTCCAGTGAATTGAACAATTATGTCACCAACCCCTTCACCATATGTAATGGCAAGTCACTTATATCAGACGGTTTCAAATCATGGGAGATTTTTACCTTGATTTTATTCTATCCCTGCACAGACAGCCTTTGTAAAGGAGCATATCTAAAAAAAGGACTAATCACAACATAAACTGGAAGCACCTAAACAGCACCTTCAGTATTATCCCAGGATCTCTTTTATTCACCTAAAAAAAAAGTCAAACTGCAATTTCCCACCTTTAAATGATCAAATCTGTTTCACAAGACACTCAGCAGAAGAGCTGCTACATACTGACTCCTGCTTTGCAGTAACACTTTCCGTGTTACTTTTGATCTCCATGTATCAATTGCACATGATTACCTAAATATTCCATTTTGCATTATGGTCTGTGCCTATTTCTCCTTAGGTTCATTGTTATCTTCAGATCATGTTGGAAACACTATTTTTCCAAGACCAAACTAACTTACAACTAANCTGGAAGCACCTAAACAGCACCTTCAGTATTATCCCAGGATCTCTTTTATTCACCTAAAAAAAAAGTCAAACTGCAATTTCCCACCTTTAAATGATCAAATCTGTTTCACAAGACACTCAGCAGAAGAGCTGCTACATACTGACTCCTGCTTTGCAGTAACACTTTCCGTGTTACTTTTGATCTCCATGTATCAATTGCACATGATTACCTAAATATTCCATTTTGCATTATGGTCTGTGCCTATTTCTCCTTAGGTTCATTGTTATCTTCAGATCATGTTGGAAACACTATTTTTCCAAGACCAAACTAACTTACAACTAACTTACAGCACTCCTCTGAACAGATTCTTAAAGATTTCCCAGAATGTTTTGGAGTGAATGAATCACTTACCTGTGGTTTTAGGAAAAAGAATGAAGACTCTGTAGGTACAGAAGAGCAGTACCTTTGAGAGTAAGCTTACCCTGTACATAACTACAAAAGATTTTCTACAGTTCACCTTATTTTCACACAACAGAACACTGACGTTTCAGGTAGAGGTGTGAAGAAAGCTGAGACCATAGTCAAAATGTACTTCCAATATGAAAGAACTTCAGCATTTCCCACACATAGCCAGTGATGTCTTCCCAAGTGAAAAATGTGGGCATTCAGTTCCCCTCCTAAGTCACAACAGGTGTGTTTCCTCTAAGTAGATACATGTGATGCCACTGAGGTTGCTCATCTACTATCTCTTTAAAGCTGACAGAGAGAAGCAGGTTGAATTTCTCATCTTCTAAAGAAGATGAGTTGCACCCTAGAAGGCCCTGTTTCTTCCCACCAGCTATAAAGAAAGTTGAGGATGTGGAGCTCGGATATAGAAGTTTACACTAGAGATGTCTAAAGTTAGATGAAATGAATCTCATCGTAGGAGTTTTTCCAAGGACTTGAAAGAGGAGAGGATTTCATCAAAGAGCTATTTCAAGATAACTGTCATAGTCAAAAAAAGAAATAATTCTCTTAGCTATGGCTAGCTTTGAGTTGGGCTCGTTTCTCCTTAGGAAAATTGGTTTAAACACCACGTTCAGAGTTATTTCACTCTATCTGTTTGCAACAACACAGTAAGTGGGTCAGAACAGAAGATGAATATGAGGATTTTCCCTCTTTGTTGTTGATTTTACAAGTGAGTGACTCTAGGGTCCCATTCACAGACCTATAATCTGCCTGTCTTTCCAGTGGTCTCTTCGTAAAAGCGAAGGGACTTCACTGGGTCTCAATAATTACACATATCTAAAATTATAATAATCCTTGTATCAAGGAATCTAGAATATCACAGATTAATATTTTTCTTCTCACTTACTTTTTCATTCTGCGGCTCCCTGACATACTTCTACAAGGTTCTAATGGGACAAACCATCTTTTTGCTTTTCCTACTATTTCAAAGGAGGGCAAAGAAAAAGGTGATTCTCCAATTTGTATTTGTTGTTGAGCATCATTAAGCTTAAAGAACACCTTTTTATTAACCATAGTATGTCCACTTTGTTTGGTGAACCTCACTGTGCACATTAAGTAGAAGGTCTTGCACACAACTGTCTGGGTGCTATTGGTAATTATAGATAAAACTACAGAGACTGGAGACTAAAGGTACAGAGTAAGACAAAGTGCTTCCATAAAAATACAAAGGCTGGATTTTTCCTTCTAAGAAGTGGATTAAACATAGCTGAACATATTCATACAGGTATGGTTAGGCTCTAACTGCACTGGATTATACTGACATTTATTAATACAATGTAAAGACTTCAGTTAATAGGCTCGAACTCTTGTGGCTTTACACAGGGCATTATAACAGATTGACACACCAGCACAATAAATACTCAACTTTTCCATTTCCTTTCTTGACATTTCTCTTTGACCAATGTCAGGCTAACATTTGCATCTTGAGAGAAAGAAGTAAAAAAAAAAAAATTCATACATGGCAAAGAATCCTCCACTTATTTATCTCCTGCTATTCTGTCCCTGTCATTGGAAGGCAGCGGCCAAAGAGGCCAAGCAGGTGCATTTCTATGCGCAGCTGAAACGACGCCTCGTGCTGCCAGCAAGTCATGATCAACACTGCAGTCAATACAGTTTAAACTAGAAGACAAGAGCCTGGACAGACAAACTGACAGATGTGCTCTTTCAAACTTTCTTGCCTACCCTGATCCTCTTCCACTCCTCATTTCTCTGGCAGGTAATTATTGACACACTTAATGTCAGGTAGGTATCTACAAAGGGAGAAGAGCTATTTATCTGATGCAGAGGTAAGAAAAGAGAAATTAGTCCAGACCTGAGAACAGAAAGGCACGAAGAGAGGAGTTAAAAGTAATAAGAGAAATAGCCAAGACAAGGAAAGAGCTTATGTGTTCAAAGCAGTGAGAATTCATTATGCCAAAGTTACAGGTACACTTCTAGAGCCCAACATTTTCTGACAGTGTAGGAGAAACATACACAGAGACATAACCAGTCCAAACAGCTATAGGGTTTTTTCTGTAGCATCAGAGTAATGCAGAATAACTGGAGAAACCAGAAAAATCTGACACATCAATCTGATGTAATAAAAATAAATACACAGTAATCATATCTGAAAAAATGGCCCAAAGCACAATTCAAGGACCACTTCTTGGTTGACTAGTTGGGTTTTTTCCCTGTATGTGGCAGGTAATTTTTAATGACACCCTTTAATAAAGTTCTAGCTTGAGGAATCAACTTCACTAGGTCAGATTTTACTTGTGTTTGCAAAAATCCAAAGTACCCCATTAACATTTAAAAATAAAACCCAACCAACAAAAAAACCCTAAAAAAACTAAAACCAAACAGAAAAAGCCTGCAATTTTAACCAAGAGCCAGATCTACTCCTCTATTCCCAACATGAGGATTGAAAATCAATAACAGTGATATATATTCAGCATTTATATCAGCATCCAGCAGAATTCAAAAGTTTTCCATGTTTTCGGCAGCAACAAACCTGTTTTAGATGCATCAGCAGGCTGGGACACTTCACCTAATGTCCAATACCGTAGGTGTGAATACTCACAGAATAGAACATCTGTTTATTCACGAGGCAAAAATTATATAATTGTGCCACTGACCTTGGTAGATTCACCTCCCTTCAGGTTTCCAGTGAACTCAGATAAGTTGTTCTTCGGCCAAGAACGTTGCATCAGCCTTAGCATAAACTTTTTCTGGTACCTTAGAAACTCTGAAGTCATGGCAGAACAGCACTTAGGTACTTTTTTTTTTTTTAACGCAATTTAAGGAAAGTATAATTGAATCTCTGCCTCTTGCTTGCAAACTGTTTACTGTTGAAAATTGCAACAACTGACACAGATACAAACTAATACCATGAGATGGCTAAGACAGCGAAGCTCATTTAGGAAAGTTGGAGCACTCTGAGGTCCTCAGGAATGAATCCATGTATCCATAAATACATTCCATGTATTTATGACACCTTCAAAGCATTCAGTGCTTGGGGGGAAAAAAAAAGATTAAAATATTGAAGTGTTCTGTGCAGAAATTAGCCTTTCATTCTTTTTGGCCAGCTACAAATTGTCAGTGTTCAAATCCCAGACACTATACCAATCCCCAATGCCTAGATGACATTCATCAAATAATTTCCTAATGAAATGTATTAGAAACCACTTAGAAAAAAACATATCTGTCTAATTTCCCAGAACAGACCAGAGGCTTAATTTTGTTCACAGCTACACTGGAGTAATTCTAGAATAACTTAATTAATGACATTGAATTACTCAAATTCTCACAGCAGCATATCTGGAAGGTGAATTTGGTTGTGGGGACAATGGATTACAAGGACTCAAGGTGCAAGCTTCAAGCCCCAAATATCCATCTGACTTAGAACTGCTGTCTTGCTTCTTGAGCACTGTGCTGGGGTTTGCACAGAGACCACCAAAGCAGATCTTTTTTCTGTAATTTGTTGGGTTTGCGGGTATCATGTACAAATATCCATCTGCAAATACAGAGTAGCTCTGAAGTTGCTGCAAAGTACAGCAGTGCTGGGATGGAGGAGAAGTCAGCCCAAAGAGTCCCAAAAGGCTTCTTGGCAGCTGCTTTCCCCGCAAAAGGAACAGGGCACAGCTTGCAGTCCAGCCCACGTGTTAAATGAGTTCCCAGTGCACTGTCATTGTTATTAGCCAGGGGTAGATGGAAGACTTCTAAGGGGACAAGTTTTAAAACACATTGCTGAATTATAATACCAGCCACCAATAAAGTAATGTTTGCAAAAAAACACAGAAAGTTTCAAGAAAAATCATCTCTCTCCTTCCTTGTACAGAGAAAACAAAAGCTTCCCTACATCATCGCCAGATCAGCAGTGACCAGACACATTTGTTTTTTAATGGACATTTTTCTTTTTAGGAAAGATGTTTCTAGATCAGTTAAAACAAAATCATGAAGGATGTCTATCAGCTGGAAATGATAAACACATGCAGTATAGTTTCTGCTAATCTGTCTAGAAAGGGAGTGGAAAATAATAGATATATTTAAATTTGTAGAGGCTTAGACAGAATCATTTTTTGTAGCACGATATAGTCTTTTGGTTTTGGAGCACAATGTGAAAAAAATGCAAGTCTCATGTTAAAGGCAGGCTCCACAATAGGGAACTGACTTTGAATCCAGTCTGTCCTACATTTCATATGCACATTTGGGTCATAAAAATCTCATTTATATATCCTGTTCCTGTAATCTTGGCCATAATACACAAAAACCATTTGTAAGACCTATGCCAGGATACACACTATGGGTCTCGAGAGACCCTTTATTGTTCATGTATTTTCCTATAGATTTGGAAGTTAAGGTCTTTGTTCTATTCAGAAGGTCTCCTGACTAAACATATTTCTAAATCTATTCTAATTCTATTTTCAGGGAACTCCAAACCTGATATACCTTGTTTTTTCCCCCCCCACCTAAAAGCTGGTCAACTAGATCTTTACCTTTGGAGAAGGCAGAGGGCAAAACAATGTGCAAGAGCAAACTAGGAAGCATAAAAAAGGTTAATAATTTTCCATTAAGAGAGCTGATGACAGCTCCTTAGAATGAGGGCCAGCATACTCTGTAATAGTCATGGACTGAATTTACTTGCTTGTAGTGCTAAAATGGCCAAATTCCGCAACAATTTTTTTCCACATTTGGACTGGAATAAAATGCTAAATTACTGCATAGACATAAGATGGGAAACCAATCTTATGTTCCAAAATGTATCAGGTCATTAATATTTAACTTGTATTAGAGGAAATATCAGCAAAATAAGCAAACCATGCCCTAGACTTTATCTTCTTCTCAGGAGCAGAAGCTGCATTACTGCAACTGGAACACAGGTTTAGACACAATATCCTGAGGGGACTGAAGGTCTTCTTCCTAATGCAGATTACAGGATAATACAGAGATCCCCTTCTGGGTGCTTTGCTTCTCTTTTAAAGCCACAGACTCCATTTCTCTTCACTTTCACAATCATTAGGGTGGAGCAGCTACAGCAAGCACTCACAAGGAAGCACTTTATTAGGAAAGCATGTAGGGTACTGTTATCTACTGTTTCATGCAGCCTAACAGTTGGAAATGAGATTTGCCAGTAGCATGATATCTACCAGCTACGCACAGCCCACCTTGCAGAACTACTCAGATCACATGATGAAAATCCCTGGACAAGTCAGTGATCCAAGTTGTTTCTGTACCTCCTAGCTTTCTTGTCTCTCAGACATGTGTAAAAGTGGAGCTTTCATTTGAAACTCCTATTGTCTCCTGTATTAATGGTTTCTTTTCCACATAGACTAATAGTTTCCTTTGTACACGCAAATTATATGTCCACAAAAAAAAAACCCCAAGCAAAAGTACATTGGGGTTGCAATAAAGGTATATATGCAAGCTAATAAAAGCAGTCAGAGGTGGAAAAGTAAGGGACACAATGAAACACTTTCTGACACAGGTGCTTGCCCAGCCAGGAACCCATTAGCACCTTGTCACAAAAGCCCCTAAGCACACAAAAATATAAATTTGAAAGTCATAAAAACCAATGGACATACACAATTAAGTGACCAATGAAAAGCTGTCATCTTCTATCCCTCTTTGGAATATAGCCAGAAACAACTGGTAGGGAGGAAAAAATAATTTGGAAATACCTCAGCCTGAACTTTTAATGTTTACTGGCAGGGAGGGAAAGTAAAACAAAACAAAACAAAACAAAGAAACACACAAAAACACAGTATGTAGCAAAGGGTGGGAGAGAGGAGAGTGGCTTATGGCAACATCGCCATTAATTTTATGAGACTTACAAAATTGGAAGCCTGGTAGTGACTACTGATTCAGTAGGATCTAGGGCCAAATATAGTAAGCATCTCCTGACATTTCCATACAGAGCAAGTTACAAAGCATCTGCCAAAGAACCAACATCTCTACCCTCACCATCTCCCACATCAGTTATCCCAGCCTTCCCCAGCTCACTTCACCTTCTGTGGCTACAGCTACCGTTGTCCAAGTATGTTTTCTGTACTTTGGTTTTCCTGTTCCTCCAGTCACTCCTCAACAAATCCCGATTCTCCTACCTTCAAATCCAAAGCTTCACCACAGTATGAAAACTACTTGGATCTTGGCTGACATGTAGTGAGCTTAAAGCTTTAGTCTAACTAAAAATCTGCTCTGCTGGGCTTCTGGAGTCAAACTGCTCTGGTCATAGCTCATAATTTTTGTATTCAATATTCATTCAAAATCTGTTTTAAACTTGTTCATTCTTTCTAGGATTCTACCAGGAGTCCACCCATGTGTAACTTCATACCATAAGCCTTTAATTATGAAAAAGAAAGAACCCCGCATGAGAAATCAACACACCCACTCTTACCAGCTCACCTCTCCCCACCCTATTTGTCTCGATTACATATATTTCAGTGGGAAACTGTTAATTATCACCAATTATGGAGCAACTCTGCCCTCACTGTACAACCCCACCATATTAGAGATTGTATAAGCACTGTAAAATAAGATGGCCCTTGATGTAAAGAGGTTTTGGCAAGTTGGCCCTGGAGAGGACTCTCCAGGTATTTGCTGCCTAAGACACCTCTCCGGAATCCCTTTGCTGTTCACCATACAACAGATGGGAAAAACCTCAGGAAAAAACAGGCATCTTAAAGTAAATGTGAAACATACTGAGAAACGCCTTTTGACACCGATTTTAAAATAAAAGGTTGGACCATCTCAGTGATTTTCATATGATCCACAGTTTCTCCTCCCCTACATTGTTCATTGCACAGTCACTGAAAAGCACAAAAAGGCTTGGAAACTAGACCTGAGAGGTACTTGGAAATACCCCCGTTTTCAGGGCTTAAGAGAATTAAGGGCCTGACTCTTCCACTGGCACAAATCAGAAACAAAGAGCCACCTGACGTTATGCTGCTGTAGGACACGTACGCAGCCGGGATGTTGCGCCTGCTTCAGTAGAATAACTTCAGTGACTCGTGCGGATTGACATGCAAATAAACCTCTTGAAATTGCACCAAGAAAGGTGGAGAGAGAAAGACAATCTTGATTAAAATTTTTTGAAGGACACTACTATGAGGTGCTTAGTTATGATCAGCTCAACATAAATTATCATATAACCCATTTCCAATGAGAATGCAATATGAGCTAAATTTTACACTGATTTATAGCTTATGAAAGCTTCACTGAAAACCCTGCTTGTTTCACAAGTCCAGATCAGTGAAGAATTTAAGTTTATTTTCTTTCATTAAACAGCTACGATTGCACATTATGGGTGGAAGGTCATAGAAATACAAGAAAAGGACTTTAAAAAAAAAAATATGATCCCGTGTAAGGAAAAGATTAATCCCCTGTGCAAAGTCCTCAACCTGTATTCAGGTTCCCCCGAATCGACCGCAACGATGCCATCATTTCAAAGATGATGATGATGTAGATTTTGACAAAAAATATGACAATACAAGTTATGTCTAAAGTGTCTGTGTTATATTTGCAGATTCTTGTCTCCTCTTTTCAGACAAAAAGCCTCTACCTGCATCAAGACACCATTTAGTTTGGCAATCTTTAAAGAGCAGGTGGTGGCCTACCTTAGACAACAATGAAAAATGTTTTTTCTCTTCCTTTTCTAACCTGTTTCAGAAATGCTGTGAAATCTCCTGCTAAAACCCACACATACTCTAGCAGAGTCCACGTTCTGGTCACAGTTGCAGTTTACAGCCAGAGAAACAGCAGAAAGTTTGATTTATTTGACTAGTGTAAATGAGATCAGAGTCAAAGCTCACAGCTGAGGTTGTATGACAAGACTAGCAACTTGCAAAATTGATTATTACAAGGCTGTCCCATACAAAACAGTCACACATGGGGATTCAGATATTTGAAGAGATTTGGGGTTTGTCTGTAGATTTCGGGGTGTTTTTTTAATTATTATTACACGTCATTAATCTGTTCAGACATTATCTCCCTTTAATTTTCCTTGTTGCTTTTAATAGTGTATTTCAGGATATCAGCAAAGTATCTCTCTTCTTTCGTATTAACTCCACTCCTGCAATCCTTACAGCTCAAAGACTTGTGTGATTAATAGCTCTGCCAGCAATTCCTATTTAAAAACTATTCCTATTTTATCTCTTTTCACCCTGTCCCTGATTTTCCTCTACTTGCTGTACAGAATACCCGCTGCTAGTGTCTTCACGCGACCCAAAACTTCGCAGCTTTACTCCTCACTGTTCGTTTTCCACTTGAAGATGGTCCTGTCGATTTTGTTTGACTGGATAATAACCAAGCAATTTAAAAGCACAATCCTACAAGTAGCTGAGTGCCCACTATTGATGTAAGCAGAAAACAGTAATTTAGCACCTTTGAATGAGCTCAGCACCTTGCAGGATGGTATCAGTGTGTTTCAGCTTGCTAAGCCATGTTTTGCCCTGGCCCCTGTTTCTCACTCAGAAGTTAGCATTACCTTCTAGTCTTGGATTTCAAGAAAACAGAGAAAGGTATTTAAACAAGATCACAGAGGGTGTGTCACTGAGCAGGCAGTGCGGGTTCCTTCTTGCAAGCCTCCGAAGCGATCACTGGAAGTTATATTCTCAAAATTATTCTGTCATCCCCTTGACCATTTAATTATTTTATTTTTTTATATACATCTAGTGCTTCTAGACTCTGTTTAGGTAGCCATGTCTTCTCAGTATCTTATTCAGGTGTAGCACGGAAAAGCCTAACAAACCTGGGCTGGCAGCCAAGCTTGCCAGTGACTGACGCTCGCTTAACTGAGCAAAGATTTGCTCTGCTCCAAGCAGGAACCTGACTACAGAAGGACCAGCAGTGACAGCGAGGGTGCAGGCTTGCATCCTAACAGTGCAGTTTCCAGCTTGTGCTCAGGCAAGTGGAACCAGCACTTAAGCTGAATGCTAAAAGGCTCCAATCTTCTGCTCCTTTCCAATTCACCTCCTGTATGAGCCCAGGACTTTTTAGTAAGAGCGGCACATTAGGGTAGTTACATTGCTAATCCGGGCATAATTTTAAGCTCAACAAAAGGTGATTTAAATGTTGAAGGAGGAGGAAAGTAAAGGGAGACACAGAAAAGAGGATGTGGAGAGGAATGAATTGCTTAGAATACATTTTAAAAAATGTATTCTTGCCGGTAAATGATAGAAATAAATCAGTAGTATGAAGTCACTGGTAGCTGGATCTAAAACAGAGTTTATTACCATTTGATAAGGGGCCAACACAAAGCATAAGCAAAACTAATAAAAATATAGCTTCCATGAGCAAATAGAATGTTCAGCTGTTAGAACAAAGTCTTTGATCTAAATGAAATTACACTTCTCCAAACATAGACTACACTGAATTTATCAAAATCTCTGTCACAAAGGTTTTACTGTCTAACCAATCAATGACCAGTTGGTGGGGGGTGTGGGGGTGTTAACAGAAACAAAAATGTGCAAATGAAATCTGTAGCCAGACTTACCTAAATCTTCTTGCCCCACTTCAAAAGAAATACCTCTTTTTCCATGGAGAGCAACTGAGGAATTATGGCTTTCATGTAAAAAATTCCGTTATTATTAAGAATTGCCCTCCAATGTCTATCTGTCTTTTTTGTTTGTTTGTTTGGGGTTTTTGTAATATACATATTTTATTTTTTTTAAGTGACGAAAGATTTCATTGAATGGAGGTATTTAAAAGAGGTAAAATGCTCTAATGATCCTTCAGTTTGAACTCAGGTGGACTAAAGAGCTGTAGAAGAGAAGGCAGAGTTGGTCTCACGCATGTGATTTCATCAACATTCACACTGCTTTGGAATCCAGTCTCTGATGCTTTTCAGTCTTTGGAAAGTTGCTAACTGTGATCTTATTTATCAAACATACTATCAGTGCACTGGTCATCGAACACATTTTTACATATCCAGTGGCCTGATGTTGGGTTTGACATGAAAGAAACACTATACCAAGCTGTGAACAGCAATGAAGCTAGCCTAGCCTGTGGACTGAGATAACCCCTTAAACGTTTCATCCCTTAAAACTTTGGTTTACGTTTCAGTTAGTCACAAGCGAAATTCATTTGGTCATGTCAATCTACAGATGACATACCTTGATCATAAAAATCATTACAGAGCTAAGTACCATTGGTAATCTCAACAGCGGGCAAAGATGCTCTAAATTAGAAATGCGTGGGTGGGTTATGTATCTCTACTATTTTCAGTAATCCTTCCACTAAGCATTACTTTTTTTTTTCATACATTATTCTTAAGAAGTGAATATAGAAGTGAAAATAAAAATAGCCCAACCGATGTATACTAAGAAACAAACATTAGTGGGAATGGGCAGGGAAAGTAAGAGTGAAAGTGAAGCCCTCTCAAAGAAAGACTTTATAGTCCATAAACTAAAACAAATAGCATCATTTAGGCTGGAAAAGAACTGTAAAATTTAGTCCAACCATAAACTCAGCACTGCCAAGTCCACCATTAAGCCGTGTCCCTCAGTGCCACAACATCTAAGAGATACTGTGGCCAGTATCTGTGCTCTGTCTTTCAGGAGACACAAAACCAAAGATCACCAAAAACTTTTCCACTGTTAATATTAAAATGGCTTGGGGTTGTTTTGTTTTGTTTTGTTTGTTGTTTTTTTTTAGTTCCCCCCTTCCTCTCTCTGGGATTTTTTGAACATAGATCTTATAATTGAAAGCCAGTGGATTAAGCATAACACATCAAACCACTGTTAACACCCAGTCTCCCGCAAGGCTGAATCCTAACAACTCTGTTTTCTGCCTACAGTATGTGCAAGCAAGTGGAACCACCACATGCACTGCATGCTAAAGGCCACAGCCTTTGTCTTCTCCAAGTTCTGTCTATTTCAGAGGCTAACATGCTGCAATTAGTCTAATTAATGTGAAACAATGAGCTGTGTTACCACTTATCAAATTGATTGTTCCCCTATCAAAACAAAACAGGCTGGCTTTTTGATGTAATTTCAAGAGATGATTTGAAATGTCATGTTGCTGCAAGCCAATTACCTTATGACTGGAGTCACGGTCAACAGAATACATAATTAGCACGAGTTTGGGAAGGCTGCTTACTGCTAGTATGCTAATTAACTGTCTTTTGTCATAAAACAAAAAGGTTGCAGCTAGGGTTGTGAAATAGGTCTTTTTTATTTACATTTCTTTGTGCTTATCAATGTGAGGCATGACAATGCAAAAGAATGGAAAATTTTAATTCCACTACTTCAAATTAATACTGAGCCGCAAGGTCAGGCACAGCGATGGACTACAAGCAACACTCAGCTCCTCGGTGTGCGACGCGCGGGCTGCACCCTCTGCCCAGAACATGCCAAAGTTACACATCACGTGAGTCTCATACCAAAGAGCCACCAAGCAGCACCCACGGAACGACTGATAGGCATGCAATGGGTTCCAGATGCTCCTTTCCAGAAAGTAGGAGAGTGTCAGTGACAGCCCAAGGATGCTGGCTGCTGTCCTACCGACCCCCAAGCTGCTCCACCACACCTTTTCAAAACTGTCCTCCAGAAAGCTGAGAGAAACGAAACTATAAACAAGGGGCATTATTACTTCTGCTTCTGAGTTTGGTGCTCACAGAAGGCTTAACAAGGGCGTGCAGGATAGCAAATGCACCCTGCCTGTAAGTAAAAAGCTTCATAACTCAGCCACTGCCACCTCCTCTATGTTGCCTCATTTTTGCGATAAATTCTGTATTCATTAAAGACCTGATCCTGCATAGGTTTCAGGGGAAGCTGAGGAGCTCATTACTTTGCAGGATAAAGATCTACCAGAAAGAATTCAAACTTAAGAGCAGTCTGTCAGTAGCTCCCACTCTGCCCTCCCTCATGCCAGTGCTGCTCCATGCGCCACCAAACAAGGGAAACGGAGGGCAGAAATTAGCTTAGTGAATCATTGTTAATTCCTATCAATTTAAAGTCTGGTTTTCTTTTTCCTACCTATAATTCAGCATTTTGTCTAAGGTTTTACTTGGCCTGAGCAACTCCCGAGAGCAAGGTCTGGAATCACTGGAAGTTTTAATGATGTTATTTTGCTAACAGATGCTGACTTACGAATCCTCCTACTTGTCGTAAAAACGATTTTGTTTCTCTGTGCATGCTTGGTTTGAACCACTATAGAGATAATTCTTGTGCTTCTTGATAGCCCTTAAAAGCAAGAGAGACGGGCAAATGATTCTCTTTTAGAGATGAGAAATTAAGTGTTCAAAACCCAGATCAAAAAGTTGTCAAGCTTGCCTTTTTGGAGGACTTTATTTAAATTCAAACCCAGTCTACTCCAGGTTTGCACAAAGAATCGTAAAGTTTCAAGTCCAGAGATTGCATAGAGTGGATCATCTTTAAAATCATGATATGAAATCAGTAGGCATCCCTAAATTATTTTCCCGATTTCTCCCTTTCAATCCAAGCTAAACTTGAAGTGTAATGAAATAAGGTATGTGTGCAGGAAGGCTAAATTTTTATCTTAAATTATGAAACCTATAACGAACAGGAAAACACTCATTTCTTCTGGTGCTGTCATTTACTAGAATCAACATCATCCTTCCTGTCTTTATTCAGCAGAGAAAACAAAGCTAATCCCAATTTCTAAAGAGCTGGCTAATAAAGGAGTCAAGGGATCATTAGTCTAATTAACTCATTCCTGTTTTCAGTTTACATTTCATTATGCTATTACACTCTTTGAAATGTCAATTTTTAAATACCATAGAAAACTGTTTAACATATAGACATCATGTTCGACAAATCCAGATTATGTTCATCATATGGAACAGTTACTCAATATTAGTAAATTAATAGTATCCGGATATGCAACTAAACATCTCCCAGCGAAAACCTTATTTTAAACTTCATTTATCAATCTAAAAATCAGGGAAATATTTCAGCGACACTTGGCCCCTTGCTTAATAGTGGTGCTTTTACTACCTGAGTATTTTGTAATACTCAGGTAGATGTCCTTGCATCCACTTTTGGCAATTAGACCATTTTATTCTGAACAAAAATAAATCAGGATACTAAGCTACAACTTCCTGCCAGGTTTCTTTTCTCTTCTTTCTACTGGGTGTTTTTCTATAATGAGTCACTCACTGCACTTTAAGTCAATTTTTAAATTGATTTAATGAGTCATCAAGTCATTTACTGTCTTTTAAGTCAATTTTAAATAAACACAACTTCTGTTAAATTGATGGTAACTTCTGTAATCAGCTGTTTGGAAACAATCAACCTCAGTTAACAGCACAGGCTTTACCGCTATGCTTGTACAGACAAGTACAAGTTTCATAAAACAAACTAATGATATAGATGAACTATTACATAATAATATGTGTGCACACAAAAGCAAATAGGAGGAAAGCAAGCCTGTAGGCACACACACCAACAGATATTTGCCTGTCTGTACCTCTGAACATCTCACCTGCATTGGCTTCCCAGGGAGTAAACAGCTTTTGCTTAGGATTCAATACAGCAAACCAGTAAATATATGTAATACTACATGTGACTTGCCCCCAAACATCTCTTAAATTGTTCACATGTTTAAATTAGACACATATCACAAACTGTTGGACCACAGCCTGAGGGATGGAGACATTTAGCCAATGTGCTTCTTCATACTTAAGTATCTACAGGATTTCGGGGTACTTGAGCAACTGAGATGGGCATAACTGGCATTATCTCCTTGGTATCCTCTTTTCTAAGTGCCCCATGCTAAGATGCCACCTCCAGCTGCCTGGATCTCCTCCAAATAAGTCTTTTCTCCCATGAATTTGCACAGTACTTCGACCAACTATCATCTTGGTGGCTGACAGAATCAGGCTATATGTGCCAGAGTACACCCGTAACACTCTCCCAGTGAAAATGCAGACATCGTGATTCCTTTGCATGTATTTTAAGGGATGCTAATGATTGCTTGTGCTGACTCCAACTCATGGGCAAAATGAAGACAGACACACTGAAATGGGAATGAAGCATGACAGCAGCTCTTACATAAATATGATTCAGGCATCAATTATATCTGCTCCAGCATGGGCCCAGTTATTAGTCATGCTGGATAACAGGTAAAGAGATCTGATCATTATGTACGTGTGAATCTTTCCTTGATGTCCGAGATTCATCAAACCCCTTTTTAAAACCTTCTGATGTCATCTAGACTGTACATACAGCAGAAAGCTAATTCCCTGGTTGTTTTAATTTCTTAGAACTGGAATTTTTTCTTCTAACATCTTCTAACATCCTCTACTGGTGACAGTGTACTAATATAAGTTTAGCTCTTCTGTGCTGTAGATGCTACAGAAATTATGAAAATTTAGACTTGTTCAATCTCTTGCAGGAAAAAAGTCATTGCTGATTCCTAGCGTAGATACCCCACTAGCTGAAGGAAACCACACAGTACTCACAGTCAGTGGTTTTATGTAGCTGTTCCTGCATTGTGGGAGGGAGAAGGGTGCAGCTTTAAGCACATGAGTTTGAAAAGTGTGTCTGAGAATAGGAGTTTATATTAGAAATCTCTCACCTGGTCAGACACATGACTGCACCTCAGGATGAGATGGAGATTAAGAGATGTTTATCAAAACTCGAAAGTGAGGGGAAATTTGAGCAGTGGCAACCATGCGTTATGGAATCTGTGCAATGTGTTTCTGGGATAACAGTGTGGGGAACCCAGATCTGCAGGAAGCAAAGAGTGTTTCCATTCTGCTTTTTGTCACCAGCAATAATACACTTGAGGAAAAGAAGTGCCTTTAAAAAGATGTAAAGGAAGACCATGAGTACAGAAGATAAATAATTTTAATGGCTTAACAAGGATTAAACCACATCCATTAATCAATATACTCCTAATGAAAAATAACATATCTATCTGTTCAAATCATAATACATATATCTTTAATATCTTTGCTTTGAAGGATTGATTCCAGATAGGAACTGTGGCTAAAAAGGTACCTGATAATGCTCCTGCAATAAGAGGTGAGCATTAGCTCTCATTAATTCATGTTCTTAGTGTTACTTGGCATCATGGGCTGACCTGATGTGATCTAACAGGATGTGGCATGCCAAAATGCATCACAACATGTTTGGAATTGTAAAAGCACACAGACACTCAACAACTAAACTTCCCTGCAGCCCCTGGTATGGAGTTCAGCATTCCTGATCAGGCACTGTCTTAGCTTTATGATGAATGTGTTATTCCTCCCATTGGTTGTTCAATGGGTATTTTCTCTTGTCTATTTTCTAAACCAGCCAAAGCGAGTCAATGCACCTTCATTTAAAAATAAAAGCACAGAATGATGCTTAAAGCTTTGACTTACTGCGGTCTGTTATTTTCTTCCCCTCCATGTGTTTCTACCTGGTATCACCAAAATCTAGCATTGCCAAGAGAAGAGCAAGGTGATTAGGAGATACACACGGTTATTTTAACAAATCCCTTAAAAAAAAATAAAAGCAAACAATTGGACTTGAAACAAGCCTGAAACATAAGAGCAAAAGAGAGTACAAAAGAAAGAGCTGTGGCATCGTATGCCCCATCTAACAAGGTATTGAGCACCGAAGCCCAGGGGACTCTTGGTACTCTCACTGTGAAGATTAGACAAGAGCACTCACGCAGGACACAGCAGGAATATGAAGGGACATGAAGTGAGCAATCCCAGCAGACAGCCTGTTGAAATGTCAGTCAGGCACTCTGCTTCCACCACCTTTCACAGAGCTAAACATCTCTTTATGTCAGAACAAATTGGGCAATCCTCAAATCTTTTTTTCCTCTCCCCTGACTTCAATGCGGCAACGAGCACTGGGAAGGAGAGCGGGAGGGAGTGCGTACAGACAGTTCACTTCAGTTCACATGAAAGCGCCCTGACATGCTACAAGACTGAATACTGATATTGGCAACTCTCACAATCTTATCAGAGAGGCAGGAGCAGCAGCAGCCACTGTGCTGCAGACCTTCTCCCTTTCCAATTACACTGGGTGGCTGTTCCTTTCCCAAGCATCCTGCAATGTCCTTTGAAAGTAAACTCCTGAGCTTGATCAAAGGCCACAAAAGCAAACACGTCATTTCTTTATTTGCAAGCATATTTACTTTTGTCATCTTTTTATTCTTTGTACTCCTACCTAGTCCATTAAGGAAGACTCATTTTAACTAACTTCTGGCGCAGTGTTCAAGTATAGAATGGGGAGTAAAAGCAATCTTATTTTAAATGATTTTGTTTCACTTGCAAAATTCTATACAGGGTATTTGGTTGGGGGTTTTGACTACAAAAGCATACACAGAAGTTATTTTTGAAGCATGACAACGATAAAGAAACCTTCCCGCTGACTTCTGTGAATGTTAGAGAGGTCTTAGTATGATTGTATAGAGATATATTAATTAATGTGATTGATTTTTTTTGAGTCAACACATAAAACATTGCCTTAAAAATGATCAGCCAATTTTCATTCTTTTAAAAAAAGCATACGAAAACAGAAAACCCAGACATGAAGAACTCTGTGAAAGTCTCCTCCAAGAACAGCAAGATTAAGCTGTTTTTGGTTTTAAAGGTGCTGAATAATAAAATTTCTTCTAAAGTAAGTATCTATCTGAGAAAACCCCAAACAGCACACACCCTCCAAATACTATAAAAATCCCTCCCCCCACCAAATAATCCTATGGTTTTAAGAAAAGGAAAGTGAATATTCAGTAAGAAAATATAAAGAATTGGCCACTGTCGTGCCTGGCCACCTACTCAGAGGTTTATTGCAGTCATGATCATTTGTACGGAATGACCAATTTCTAAGACTCTATTCTGGATAATATTTTCTAAAAATTGCCTAAAGTTTCTAATATTAATTGATTACAGCTACAGATCAGATGCTTTTCATTACAATGTGAAGTTTCTATTTACGATATTCAGGTAGGTAAATGCTTGTGTGTATGGCACAGACATTACCAGACCATTTTTTGCCCATTACCTCCAAGAAAAGGAGCCCATAGTAGAACAAACTGTGCAGCATTTCTGGCATTTGTTAAAGGAAGAAAGCTTTACAAGAAAAAAGAAATACCACTGATTTTTACAGGTGTTTAATAAAGATAAGCTGAAAAAAGGGTTCCTATTTTAAGCTTGGTGATAGCTAAAAATGCATTCAAATATGTTCAAAAGCAATCTGAAGTCTCCTAAAAATGGGTGTTTAAAAGTATTCAAGAAAACAGTAAAAATGCAAATATTTGTCACATTATTGTAGGATATGGGACAAAAATGTTCATAAATTCAAAGAACCCTGCTGAGGCAAACTGCATTTCATTTAAATATGACATTACTTGGGAGTCATTAAAACAGAAATAATGTTTATCGGTTGCATTGTAAAGGTTACTGTGAGAAAACAAAGTTTGCCCATACTAAAATGAGTGGTGCAAGGGACTGTGAGCATAACACCCTTAATTTCAGTTGTTGTAGCTCTGCCACGGGAAATAAAAAGACTTAATGTAATTGATAATTCACTACTACAGAAATACTCTGTAAAAATAATGAGGAAGTATCAGTTTTCAAGACTCTTAGTCTGATAGTCTAACATACTTCATACACATTACAATGAGACAGATTAAAAAAAATTTAAAAAGAAGAGGGTGCCAATAGTGACTTGACTGCTGACATTCTACTTCGAAATGTGTAAAATCCCAAAACAGAAGAAAGTATACAATGCCTCGTGATTGCTACAAACTATGGCTGTCATCCCTTATTTTTTTTTTAATAAACCCACCTAATGGGACATTCAGGCTACACAGAAGTAAGCTAATGTATTGGTTTTCACATTAAGAGTCTAACTCTCACCATTAAAAGCATCTAACCTTGCTGAAGAGAGATGGTTTCTAGCTATAGCCATGAAAAACCTTCTGCAACATGAATTGAAAAACTTCTGATTACATAGACTTGCATAAGTCGGTCTATACTCACTTCTAAAAAACATAGTGAAATAATGCTAAAAGACCCTGAAAACTCTAGAGGTTTGATTTTGAAGCTTAAACTGTTCCCTGCAGTCAATCTGCAGCATTAATTGCTGGTTATTTGTACATGAGAATCAAGATGTAGATGCATGCAGATGCCTTGATTATGCAGAAATTTAGTCAGTGGCTTTACTACTGTGAGTAGTTTTTAGCGAAGCAATCAAATTAAGCATCCCATTAAATATCTGATGTAGGTAAATTAGCTCCCAGGTCTTAAAATTTGATCCATCTTGCATTCCTCCATCTATTCGATTCATTTGTATTTGTAAAAATCAATCATGCAGTTTCCTCAGTCCTGCCTTAATTCTGTCAATGAATTTAAATGCATCACATATAGCACTTCTATGTAGTTTAAATTCATCTATGAAGACCCATTATGGTTTTGAGTTAAAATAATTCTGCACTGCATGCCATTAAACATGGCTCTCCTGAAAGTGATGCCGGTCACCTGGACTGCTCATGAATTGGTCTCTCTTCCAACCCATTTTATGTGTTTTCTTCCAATACATTTTTAGCCATGTGGTTCGAGGGGATGGGGAAGGGGCTGGGATGTTACACTGTCTCTTACTAACAGGGCAAAAGTTCTCAGACACACTTATGTTGATACCCCAGTCAATGCTGGTGACACCACGTCTGTCAGCAGCTGTGGCCAAGCAGGGTTTTTGAGAAGGACACAGCAAAATGCTCACCAGCCAGTCACTGTTCTCACCTTGTACCTTTGGTCAGAGTTCAGCATGACTGCTATTCAAAATGTTTCTATTTAATGTCTTTTTTTGTTTCTGGTCATAGTCCAATCAGCAGTGTACTTTCTCACCTCTCAGACTAAACATGTGGCTTTTCCTATAGACACCAGAATAATGCCACGTGGGCTTTCGCCAAAGCCCTCTGCAACTGGCCCAATTGGCATTGCACCACACAGTACACAGTCTCCCAAAACTTTCCTGTGGCCTACACCAATCTGTATTCACATTATTTTCTTTGAGCTCAAAATGGATTTCTGATGTTCTCTTGAAGGCTAGGGATTTCCATAACTTGCCATTATTCCTGTATCACACACTACTCAAGTAGTTAGGCATGGGCTTAACTTTAAGCACAAGAGGTCCTATGACCTCTCCTATGAGACATCTCTGCTACTGCTCACGTGCAGTATTAAGCATATGCTTATTTACAATACCTTGCAATAGCCTATACCTATATCAGCTTCTTGAAACTATATAGAAGTGGACACATAACAGCTGCAAGCAGATCTTGGCTTACTGTCTCAACAGATCTGTGCTAATATACCAGTGTCTCAAGACATCACTTCATTTTCATAACAAGGAGGAGATTTAATTTCTGTGGATTTGGATAAAAGGCAATTTGGAAACTTTGCAACAATGATACTGCTTCCCATAAATGCCAAATTGGTAAAAACATCATAAGAGGAAAACACAGCACACTGACAATATAATTTTTTCTGACTTAAGAACCAGCATTATTCAAAGACATTATACTGCTAAGTATCCAAATAATTCATTCATTTTAAGAATCGAAAGTGTAATATTATTTTGTTAAATTAAGCTTTCTCTTTCCCAAATCCCTCTTTTCCACTTAAACTGAGGGAATAAAGGCATCTGAAAACACATCTGCGTGTGAGGCTTTTATTCTGTTTTCAGGGGCTGTTCTGCTCTCATTGGGGTGGGCACTTCCCTCTTTGCGGATTAGCAAAAAGCAAAAGTAACTGCAATAATAATTCTAAATCTTTGCTCTGGATGACAAAACAAGCCTCAGGTATTACATCTCATTCCTACCTTCCATTGCTAGCAGGAAGGAGAAGGTTGGCAAAGGAAAACAATGCTTACCTCTAACTTATTGGCATCACTGTAATACAGTCTCTCCAGCCAAAAAGAAATTGTAATACCTGAAAATGACTGTTTAAAATTATATCAAAGATCAAAATTTCTGACTATGGTAGCTTGCGGTGGCAGGAAGGGGGCTGGGAGCATGGTTTTAAGCATAACCTACTAATTGATGAACATCAGGACTTCGTGGTCATTTAACACTCCCTATAAATGAAGACTTGATAACAGTTATTGATCTCAGTTTTCCTGGAAGAGGATCCCTGGGCTCAGCAGTGAGCAGTTTTGCTTCTCTCAGTTCATAAATACAAGAATAGGGCTATTGCTCAAATGCCACCCTAACTGCCGAAAATGAAATAAAAGTAAATTTCAGTGCACTGTGGAAAGCAATACAGGTGTATTTCCACTGGGTTTTTTTTAGCAGATAGCCCAAGGTTAATATAATCTCAAATTTCCTTATGGGAAATACAGAATTGCCACAGCTGACCCCTGCTATCATTTGAAAATATTTTCTTAGTGAAAGCCTACTCAAACCATAGAAGTATACAAGTTACTGTTCTTATTTATTGATTGATTTTCCTTGTGTTACCATGGAACTGGAATATCTCTGAACATTAATGAATTCAGCCTAAGAACACACAAGATGGGACTACAAGCATCTCTGCTACCCAAGCAAGAAGCTAAGGCAGGGAATAAGAAGTGTTGGGTTGTCATATCTGCAACTCAACTGTGTCACAAGAAACATCTGGAAATGGCCATTGTCCCTCCTCTTTTATTCTTTTGTCACTCAAGGCTTTCCCCCCATTTTTCTTCTTTCTAGCTATTTCTCCCTAAACACTGCAATTGGCTGTCCAATCAAAAGCTGATTTCTAAAACTTTCTGTGGTGCTGCCAGAAGCTCCTCCATCACTGAAAATCTGTTATCACATGATTTAAACAGAAAAAAATTAATCCCTTCCCTCTCTTTCCACCCCCCTCCCCAAAATGAGGAAAACAATCTCTCCATCTCCTGACCCTCAGGTCAGATTAAACCTGGATGTCGAAGGAGAGAGGTGCACATCCCTTCCAATGCGGATTTAAGGAGAAGCTGCACAAGTAGATGAACTGTTGAACTCAGTCCTCTGTCTTAAAAATACATTTCATTGGGATCATTAATGCACGATATAAGTACCCAAAAGGTGTAACAGAATTCTGAAATATGAATTAAGGACGTATTGCCATCCCCAGCAAAATAATAAAAGTAGAGAGATTAAGAGGCAAGCATATCTTTTCGAATTGTAAAATAGGTTTATAGGTCTTCTAATAACAACTTTTACTCAAACCTTACATAAATAGGCTTATATGATACAAATATTATGTGGGCTATGTGGAAACTACAAGGTCCCTAATCATGTTTAGGGATTACTTGACAGAACAGAGACATTTCATTCCTATTGGACCTAGGGATTACAGCAAAGAAACATCTAATATTCCATTTTTTAATTTCATGCATTTTTTATTTACTTTTAATGATGCTGTATATATTCATCATCCTGAAATATTAAAACAGTATGAAAAAAGTAATAAATTGGTGGAAAATTTAGGGAATGGGAATGCAACAGCACGCAAATCATACACTATCAAGTGCTTGATACACATTTAAAATTACTGTCTAGTACAGCAAAGCCAAATTCCTGGCAGATTTCTGAAGCGCAAAGTCACAATAAGAAGATCAGCAGAACAGACTGAAATAATAGAATATTCATCCCCCTAATCCATATGCAATTCTTTAGGGCTTTTTTTTAACAATGCATATGAGGTCTGACTGTATTCAGGATTTAAATAAGTTGTCTCTCTCTCTTTCTCACACACACACACACACACTCTCTCTGTATTTTTGTAAAAAAAAAAAAAAGTATATACAGTTATCATTTCTGCTCTACTGCACCCACATTGACAAGGTTAGCACATCTCCTCACACCTCGGATGAAACAATAGCATTTTAAACAACAAAAGTGTTAAAAGAAATACATTTATTCATACCATTGAAACCTCCTGCAACAGCTGTGTTGAAAGGACGGGGTCCAGTTGCCTGGGAAAGGGATTTTTTTTTAATTTTTTTTTTAACTCTTTCCTACTTCTAAATAATCACTAGTTAATTTAAAGCAATCTCACATGTAGTTACTGGCAATAAAATTTTGAAATCAGTATTAATTTTTCAAGATCATGCCTTTCTTTCTAGACAGATGTAATTTTAGCTCTAGTATTTTACAAAGGGACAGAGACCTAGAGACATGTAAATCATCACTCAAAGACAGATGCTGATGATAATGATGAAACGTATAGAAAATGTGCTTGAGGATGGGTGACAGGGAGGTGTAGTACAAAACTTTCATTGCCATGCTTGAGATTACCAAATTACTTTCAAGTACTACAAAGGCACAACTGAGCTATAGATGTTCCTCCAGACAAGGGTATAAAGAAATTCATACCCTATCATATACAAACATGCATAGCCTGATCCTCAGATCAAGCATGTTTTACAGAGGTTTAACTCTCTGATTAGGCTGCAAAATATCAACACCACAAGCTCATTTTATAAATCATATAAAGTGAAGATATAAAACAAATGTACCCAAACATAAGACATTTGCACCAGTAATATATGTGTGGACTGGGAAAGGGAAGGTGCCTACATGGTGCCTACATGTGATAATTACGGTGGCCACATACAGAAAGCAGCTTTCACAACCATCACGACAGTTCTTGTCACAACTCTGTTAGTGAGGCGAAGGAGCATTAGGACAGGTGATGGTACATGAAAAGCCATCTGGTAAGTGAGAAAGAGCAGCCACATCCTGTCTAAACCTGAATACCCAAATGTAGCTACATGCTATTTGTAGTAACAGGTCTCATGAGAAATGGCCCGGGGTGTAGATTGCTGCCGAGCATTCACCAGGACTTTGGGTTCCTACCTGGTGAGGGACATGCTGATCCAACCCCCTTGAAATCATGCTCGTGTGTTATTAGCCAGACTGTGACATCAGCTGACATTGCGATTCAAACGGCAAGGTTACGTTTTTAATTCAATACAGGTTAAACAAGCAACATAAAACATATTTAATGAAAAATCTTCCTTCTGCTAAGGAACCTGCTTACATGCCCATACTATGACACCATCTATTGACACAAAGTCCACACATACTGGTACTTATTGCTTACAGGTATCCAATTATTACTGATAGACTCTGGGGGAAAAAAATCCTAAGCATACTGAAATCAGCAGGAGCAGTCCCCCAGCAACAGGGCCAGAATACATCCATCCTGTTTGTATGTTTTTCAGCTACACAAGCAAAAGAATAACCACTCAAAAAAAGGATTTGATCTGTACTAGTAAGAAAAGTGTAAAGTTGTACAAGGAAATAAAAGACAAATGAAAACTTCTGCTAGAGAATATGATGAATGAACAGGCTCTATTAATGCACACTGAACTCTGGAGAGAAAGCCTGATAGACACCCTGCAGAGCTGCATTGGACCGAATCTGAAAGGCACAGGTGGCAGCAGCTTTGATGTAAATGTACCATGGTTTTAAAAGACAGGGCAATTAAATAAAAGTGCGAAGTACCATCTCATATGGGTGGGAGAGCAAAAAAAAAAAATGGCTACAGAAGAAAGCAGGGATTTATTGAAGAGCACCCAGTGAATACTAGGGTATGCCTGAAACACATTAGTGCTACTCTTCCTTTTGCTATTCTCTATTTTACAGGACATAACACATATCTACATGAGTTTTTATTTTACTGAAGACAACAACTGTTTGTGACACTGAAGGCTAGAAAGGAGCAGCAAAGCTTTTGCCCAAATTCCATACTTTGTTCCAAAGTAGAAAGCTGTTAAATCTTTTCTACAAGTCCTTGTAAATACGGTGAATACTTTTTAATGCACACAAAGAATATTTTGTTTCCTTGTACAGATTCAGAGAAGTGGTTCAACCACATTCTTTAGAAAGCTTCTAAGCAATCAATGTAAGACATATATTAGGAACAGGAAAGTTTAATCCTACTCATTAAAACATGACAAACTTATAATTAATTGAGAATGGAGTCAATAATGAGAACATTCCTCAATGTAATGATGTTGGTACTATCAGCTTGTAATATGGGAATACACTGTAGAAAGTGAAGTATAATATGGAAAAATGACAAGTCAGTTTTAAAAAAAAAAAGCCTAAAAGTTTTGCCTTGGGTTAAATCTTTAAAACACATATTTTAAATCCTCAAAAGTTACATTTTCCTCATAATACATTATGTTGTTTTCCTGTGATGAGGAATAATTCAAAGTCTTACATTGCCTGATTAATCTCTCAACCAATATTTAGAAAAGGTTTCTCTTTGAGCTAATCAAACTTGACAAAAGCAATCTTCAAACTATGCCACATTCACTGATTTGTAGGATATCTCAAACTTGTGTTTTATTAAATGCAGTTTAAATTAGAAACAGCTCTAAATTCACCTGCTTATGACACCCCCTGAATCTCACAGACATTACAAAGGTAGGTAAAAAGACAGCACATGCAGATTAAAATTATTAGGACAAGCTGCCTTTTTTTTTTTTAAATGAAAGATGATATTTTAGTTTTAAGATAGCACTCAGCTACATCCATATTGTTCACACTAATTGCATTTTGAGGGGTTGCTGCTGATGGCATTCGGTTCACTGTTTCTTCTCTACATAACTGCCCTGACCTTACTGGATAAGGTGTGTCCAGCAATCCCACCAAATAATGCTTATTTCCTTAGCCATATGAAAAGGTTAACTTTCAATATGCAACTTCATGACATTCTTAAGCTGTCAGTATCACAATGGCATCATTATGCTGAAGGACATCACTCCAGAAGAGCAATGTTGTGATGGTACAGCCGTTTCCACAAGAACAAGTAGTAAGGAAGCACTACAATATTGACTGTCAGGGAACACTCTGGGGAAGCATGTAAATACCATCCCAGTCTTCACCTTCACTAACAGTTAATGTTGATAGTTTCCTTTCTTTCTGTAAGTGTGTAAGGTCATATGTGTGCAAACAAGGTTCTCCCAGGTTTTGAGAATGTGTTTAAATTCGCTTGACTCTGAGCAATGAAAGAGATTCCCGAGTTAGCAAAGAGGAGCAGGAGGAAAAAAAAACTTTGGGAGAGATGTAAGCATTAATTCTCTACTGTAAATGTTCTAAAAGGAAGTCAGGCCTCCAGCTTACTCCTCCTCTCAAGTCACACTTAAGTTCTGGATAAATAAGTTTCTGAGCTATTTGACTCCCCCCTGTTTCCTCATGTGCGCAACTGAGAAACTGCATTTCTGGCAATGTCTGTGATAAAATAATACAATATAATAAATACAATACTCCATTAACAAAGACTCACGTGTACTAGAAGTTGTTACTGCAAATCTTTCTTGGACTCAAGGAAGGATATCCAAATATTGGGTAATACACTCCAACTGGGAAGACTATCAATGAGTTTCTCAATTTGTTTATATAAATGGGTCAACAGTTTTAAAAGCACTTCAGAGCACTTAACTAAAGCAAACAAGCACTTGAACTTCAAATATATAGCAAGAGAAGCCACTGACAAGTATGACTACTTAGTAAATTCTAATATCTTTGTGACCTTTCATTCATACAGTCTCTTCATGAACAGAAGCACCAGGCCTCATCTCAACTTCAGCTCTACTGCAAGATACAGTTAGTATCTTGCAGTATACCTATCCCCTTTTATTTCTTTTTGTAAAAGTAAACAGCTTTATTTCTTTCTATACAGGGATCCTGAGTCCATAACAGTGTTTATAAAGCAGCTTCTGCTTTTGAAACCGTATTCTCTCTCGTATTTGGCCTTTGAAGTAGAATTTTGCCATCTTAGAAACCTCATTTTCCTTGATACCCGTGGTGGCTAAGCCTTGATTTGGAAATATAGTGTTTACCAAACACCATCCTATTAATTCCCAACAGCTGTGGCAATAACTTGCTATATTAAGGAAAAGGGTGCCTTTGGTAAGTAGTCCCGTTGTGGCACTAGTGTCATGTGCATCTTTTATGTCTTCATATTTATAACAGACTCCCTGGCTACTGTATTATATACAACCACATTGGTAATTTCCTGACCAAATTAGTGCGATTTCATTCGCATACACTTTTCTGCTGATAAATCAGCATGCAAATGAGGAAAACGAAAGATTACTCTGGAGTTTTGGACAGTATGTTTTTTTTTTAAACCGACGTCTAGCTCAAGTACTAAGTTGGCCAGAAGAAGTCAGAAGATGGTGTTTAAATCAAGTTTTTCTATTCAGTAGCAGGTACATCTCGTTCCTTAAAATCCTGTAACATATTTTGATTTTTATTTCTCTCCGACTGAGTTTTGCACACAGTCTGCGTAATGTGGCAGAAAAGAGGTGATAGAATAAACCTTTACTTTAACCCAGTCATTACCATCTTACAGAAAGGAAACAAAGTACTTTAAGCTATATTCTGGTGCTCGTTGGCCCCCCTGGGATTTCAGTTTGCTAGTTTTAGGGGACATGCAGCAAGTTCTAATGGCGGTACTCACTGAATGGGATTTGTACTCATTAGTCTGGTAATGGACACTCTTGAAACCCTACTTAAGTAGGAAAAAACACCCACAATTGATATGGTTTAAAATACGAACTACTCAGTGCAAAAGCCTCAGACTATGCACAGTTCCTAACAGAAATAGGTTTGAAAACTCTTTGAAATACCATGTAAGTTATAATTGGGTTTTAACGTATAAAATGCCTCAGTAATTTAAATGTTTGGAAAAGAAAACAGTCTTTCCTAGAGTTTATGAAGTGAGAAGTCTATTTCTTAAAATGATTAACTACACAACCTGAGTTCAAACACGAGCATCTCCTGGCATATGCTCTCCACAGCTGACACTGTGAGAGCACACAGTTTTACCAAATTAATATTCCAGGACCCAGTTCTGATATCAAAATTCCCATTCCTCACCTCCTCCCTTGAGTAAGTGCCTTGGTTTCTACAGTATTAATTTCACTTCCTAGTCTTAAACAACAAGTGAAATCAGGATTAAGCTCTGCTCTATGCATTGTGGTCTACTGAATGACAAATTAGATTTGTATGTACAGGACGCATATCATGACATTTCCACTGGAAATTAAAAAAAAAAAAACAAAACCAACCCAAACCCCAGAAAATTAATAACATTCAAGGATAATACAAAACTTATTCGTTTATAGAAAAATTTTTAGTAGCGAATGCATATTAGAAAACCAGATGAAGTACAGCCAGGACAGCATAAAGAATGCATTTGGGGAAGAATGCCCCAAATAATGTCCCATTTTAGAACAGTGATAAAACAAGACTATGACAAAAGAAAATGTAATTCAGTTTTGAACACACTGCAAATAAATAACAAGATCTAATAATTTAGAAAGCCCTTCAAGAGCCCGTGGCTTTAGTAGGAATGAATTAAAAGGTGAGGTGGAATTAAGGAACAGAAGAATAAACTTAGACAAGATGAACTGAGAGAAAAAGAGACAAAAAGCAGTAAAAAGAAACAGATCCAGGGAAAGTACTGGTCTACTTCTTTCTATGAATAGATTCATCAACAGAATATCTGTATGCACTAACATGTAATTTGAGCATCCTGAATTCTGATACTGATTTCCAGAGATGGCAACTACATATTAAAAAAAAAACAAAACCAACAAAACAAAACTTAAATTGCTCATTACTAGAAATAGATTTGCATGAGAAAAATGCACAGTTAGATTCCCATTTCATTTACAAATATTAAGCTCACAAAATGAGATCTCAAAGTAAGGCCTAACTCCCAGGCTCACACTTCCCTCCTGCTGGTGACAGCATCATTGCCACTGGGACCTGGGAAATATCATATAGAGTGACCACAGGGAAGAGGCAGTTTGTATGAGCCCAGCAAAACCTGAAGAAGGGCTTAGGAGATGAGTGTGAGGATTTGCAGTTCTGTTCAGTATTCAAACAAATAGAGAAACATCCAAGTGGGAAACACCAACAACAGTAAAAGGCCTGACTTTATTTAGGCCCATCTGAGCTCCTGACAACACAGGTCAGGGGCAAATAGCTCAACCAAGTCAGAAACCTGGGGCCGTTCAGTAGAAGTGGAAGGATCTGCTCAAGCAGAGCAACTTCCAAAGCTGTGGTCATACTCAACTTTTCTATTTCTCATTAGCTTTCCTACCCTCAGCAAAACTTGCTGGTATGCATGTCCAGCTACTTTATTTATTCTTAAGTATGTAAATGTAAAATGACCAAAGAAATGTGAGTTTACCCTGGTACAGAAGCCAATTGCCAGAGTAATCCAACATGATGTTTATGTTGGGCATAACATGATGCCCAATATTCTGCAGTCAGTGCAATTTGAACAGTTGGTTTAGGTTTAAAAATGTTTACCAAATACTAACTTCACTTATATTTGGTTTAGGTTTTGAGGGGTGTCAGGAGTAGAGTGAGGGAGGGGAGTGAAAATTTAATAGAAGCAAATCACCAAGGTGCTAGAAAAACAGCAGTTAATTTACCCGCTGCTTTAGAGAGTAGCTCAGGGATCTAAATTTTTGTTCTCCTGTAGTTCCAGCTCTAAGCTAATCATTAGGTTGTCTGAATTGTCTTCATCCCCCCAACACTACATGTGAGAACCCTTTTTTTTTTTTTTTGTTCTAGCACTTTAAGCACAGTTGCTTATATAGTTGAGTCACTTTAATGTTCTTCAAAACTATACAGAAGTGTAACATAACCTGTTGTTTCGAAGGTAAAAGTTTGTTTTATCCGAAACAGCAGCTTGTCAACTTCTAGGACCCTCAGCCACTAATCTCTCTCTCACACCTAAGTGTCTAACATATTTTCCTTTAAATTTACTGAACATTTACAGCAGCCAAAATGCATTTTTCAAACATAACTAAAACGCTGTCTCTGATCAGCCTGGACGCTAGGAAAGTTCAAGAGCAGGATCAAAATTTAAAAGGTTGGTTTAAAGATTAAGCACAAGCCATTACTGTGTCTGAAGTGATACAATTCAGGAGGCAAACAAT
>VYXB01008526.1:1328600-1475189 GCA_013397135.1 Pachyramphus minor | reverse complement strand
GCTGTGGTCTCCCACCCTCCCGCCCCCACCAGCAGCTCCTGTGTGCTCATTTCACCAGACAAATCGCAGAGGAGAGGGAACAAACCCCCTTCATGGACTCACCATCCTTTTCTAGTCACATTCACTACGCATTGCATTAGAAAATCGTAACGGTGTTAAAATATTTTGGCAGGATTTGTTATGGCCAGATCACTCACTTCCTTTGGGATACACAAAGTCTCCTCTGGCAATGAAACAGCCCAAATGTCAGCAAATCCTATAGAACAGAAAACGGTCTGTCAATGTAAAGCCTAAACGAATCTCCAATTAAACAAAACAAAACTGTAGAACATAAAAATGCACATACAGAAAAAAGAAACTACCTAGATGTGTTCACTTTTTATTAAGGTTTCTTTCTTTTTCCTCCCACCCTCCAGAAACTTTTGAACAGCATTACAATGAATTCATCACAAGGTGCTATTAGAGCACAAGCTCCCTCCAAGTGTTACCAATTCACGGACAGATTAGAGGGCACATTAATAACATAGTTAATATGAAGTGTTTAGAGCCTTTACGTCGGTGACAAATACGACTCAGCCAAATTTCCTGACCATTGAGGCCACGGAGGAACAATTTGGTAGATTTCATCAACAGTTCTAATTATGTTCCTGTCAAGTCGAGAACAAAGTAATCCATAACTGGGGGGCTGCTCGGAGACAGTGCCACGCGAGAGTAATTTATGCCCAGGGCCCTCGCTGTAGTTAGTGTGCACAACACTTGACTAACAAGTGGGTTCAAAAAAAGGAATTTATTAGGGAAAACGCAGTCCTCCAGCTCCAAGCAGCTCATCAGGTGCAGGCTTAGCAGGAGTTATGAGGCAAAGTCTTCTTGTTTATACAAGCATCTAAAGTCCACGCTGGCCTCAGCGGGTTTTAAACCATGGGATTTCAGCCCAAAGCATGGCACAGGCTTCTGCTGGAGCTAGGCAAGCTTGCTACCAATGCCAGGGTGCAACCCAGGCCCTTTTAAAATCAACTCAGTCCTTGGGACACCAGCAGTACCACCTCAGAGGCTGAGTGGTACCAATGCCCTTTTGCAATCCTATAAATAATATGCTAATGAAAGATGCAGAGGGATTATAGTAACAGTAAACTGCCACAATATACAATGCATTTCTTACCACAGCCCAACTGGGAAACAGGCTGAGAAAGGGAAAGAGAGAGGAGGGGGGAAGGTAAATGGAGGAGAAGATGTCATGTAATTTTGAGTCATTTTCCACTGTGATCTATATTGGGATACGGTTTCTATCCTTTCAAACAGGATCATTTTATATATGACGCTTCTGCTGCATTTCACAAAAAGGCAGGAATGTCTCCCCTAGTGCTAAAAGTGTAAAGCCTGGCAGTGGTCATTCAAAGCTGGTTACTTGCACATGTAGTGAGATGTTAGAAAAAGTTAAATGATGCATTTCAACTGTATTTAAGAATAGTATCTGTAAACACAGGGAAAAACACATCAGCAAAAAATCAGATCCATGTGAGAAATACAAAACACTTAATGGGTTTTAAAGCATAGTTTTCTGAAGGTAGCTTTGGGCACTGGAAACTACTGTCAGTAGTTTCAGGTTTTTATTTAACAAGATAAAAACCACAGCACTTAAAAAAAAAAAAAAAAAAGAGGTAATTTTACTGCTCTTTCTTTGATAGTGAAGGAAGAAACCTTAAAAAAGTGTTACCAAGTAACCAAAGCAACAGCCTACTTTCGTGGACCAAACACCAGCTCAGATAAAGGGAGTGCTCAAACCAAGGACCTGTTTCAGACTGACTTGCCATGCAGCCTCAGGAAGGTCTCCTTCTTCACCCACACTCCTCACTGGCAGAACAGGGACAGGTATGTAACGGCAAGGACGTTGTGCTCACATGACATATCTTGCCAATGGATTTCTGCCTACACAAACGTTACTGGCTTCACTAAACTATTGGTTTTAGTTCACATATTAAATTACTAGTTAACTATTAGCACAGAGGAAATGCAGAGCACAGCTGTGGAGCATTACATCATAACCCTGAGCTCCTCCTTTCACAACGTAATACAGTTTCTTACCCAGATTTGCTTGAACCTGTAAAATCTCTGAAGTCAAGTCTAGGGACTTTCCCAGCACCTACTGAGTGGGACAGTATTAGTCTTGTACAACTGAAGTTTCACAGAATTATGATTACTGGCATCCAAAGATAAGAAAAAGCAGTGGTGGCTTAAACTTCACAAGGAGGCAAAGAAGAAATGGAAGGACATAGTTCCATTCTGCAGATATGAAAAGAGAAACCTCTCTGCAAGTAAGACAGACTAATTCAGAAGCCAAGCGCTGCCTGGACGTTATAATTCCCAGACTCGTCATTCAGTCACAAGACATGCTTCCTTTCCTGGTGAAATGTCATTCTGCCGCATGCTGCTGTTACAGAACACATCTTAACCAAGTGTAGCAAAAGCATGATGATCCCATTAAGTATCTAACATCTAATACCTTGTGAAAACTAATTTAGTGCTTTATCAAATCTCTAGTTTGTATGTAGAGCATAAACTGGCTACATTTGCTAATAGGGCAGATTGACCTATCCCATATATTATCAAACCACATCAAAGTCTGCTGGAGGATGTAGCCTTAGCTACTTATTATCCCTTGCATTAACTCTCTCACTAGCTACTCGACCAATATATTTGCCTGTAATACATCTGTCATGATTTTGCAGGGAAATCAGCAATTCTGAACAGTGCAGCAGTTAGATAACAGGACTAAACCCATCATGGTCGCCTGGCTTTCCAATCTACTCTTAATTGGCATGGACAGAAGCCCTTAGAGCCGGGCTTGCACAACAGCGTGCCACTGCTGGGCCCCAGAGATTCGGCCTCTTAGTTAGATTTGTATTTTTAGAGCTTGAGTAATTCACATGATTTCTTCACGATTTATTACATATGCGAGAAATAAAGTTAGATGCCAACACCCTCAAATTTACAAGGTTTTTTTTTTTCTTCCTTTTGGCCGAAAAGGGTCATATTTTGCAAGAGAACATGTGGCTTAGAAATCAGGAAAAAGAGGGGTAGGATATTAGTAACAACAACGTTAGGAATATTGGATCCAATGAGAACATCTTTCTTGGCTTGGATGCTATGCAACCATATTCCCATGTGTTTATTTAGGGTCTCACTTGTGACACTGTCTAATGAATTATATATCTAAAGCCACGTTTCTAACTGTCTGGAAACTTGCATATATGGCTAACAGAGGGTTGGTTGCTTGTTTTGTTTTAAAATCATAATTGCTACTATTTTCTGCTAGATTGTGTTTGTCTTCAGGCTTGGAGACCCTGAACCATTGTCCATGAGTCTCTTACTGACCTTTCTGACCATCTGACTACCTATGACCCCTGTAACCCAGGAGTTAGTGGTAGAATACAAAAAATAAACTAAAATGACAAAATACTCCCTCTTCAAAAAGAAATCCACTCAATAGAAATAAAAGATGCTTCTCTCACTCTGTATATGTGGTTATATGTAGTTCTGAAATATAATTATATGCATGGTACAACCCTAGTAGTTCACATTTATTGCTATGCTTTATTTTCTCTATGTACAGCTTCTCAATCACTGTCATCTTCTTTTCCCTTATAAATTCTGGCCCTCCATGTCTTTAAACACTAATATAAACAAGTAAAAGGCATTTGGGGGCAGAGGGGGGGAATGTGGGAGTGTTATTAGAAGTTTTGTATAGTTTCTTGGTGATCTCTGATCCCATTGATGATGGATTGCTTTTAATCCAGAAAATAGTAAAAACTGCTTACAGCCCAGCTGTAAGGTTTAGTATCACCAACTCAGGCAGGCCAATACAGAGACTCTTCAACTTCTTGGGTAAAACTTCTAAAAAACAAACTTTTAGCCAGGGGAATAAATTAGATAACAACAACTAAAAGGCAGGCAGTGAGTTAAAACATCACGATTCTACCTTGAACCGCAAGCCTTCGGAGCTTTATCCCCCCCTTCCTTTCCCTCTATATTTTTCTTCTTCTGTTTTTATGTTGAAATCACAGGAACTACGCAGCCTAGCAAGGCTGTAATCACTCAGCAGGAACCTGGCACAAGCACAATGCAACCACCAGCCAGGCAGCAGGAAACTGAAGGAAATCTCTCTCCCTCCCCCCTAGGTTTCTTAAAAGGGGCTCGGCGTGAATGAATCTTCCCGGTAGCCACCAACAATTTCTTATTCCTTCCGAGCAATCATCAATTTCAGCATCAAGTGGTTTAGTGGCTCTACAACTGGTAGTGGCAGCGGAGTAAGCCCAGCATGCAAACGTTTTGGCTAATTTAAAACCCTTGTGCTGCCGAATCAAACATGACAAGACAACACTAAAAAGAGAGGCTATTATCCCAAATGAGAGTCGGCGGATGGCTGAAATTGGCTTGAGTGGCAGAGGCAAAAGAAGTGGAAGGAGCAGGGACAACCAAGCATGATAATACCAGATACAGCATGCACTTTCTCCCCCACTCCCAGTGCATTCATATGGAGAGCTACCTGGAAGAAAAAAAGGCAATGTTTCGGAGTTTCATGGCCAGGAAGAAAAAAAATACGCTTAAGAAGATTCAAAATAAATTAATACCCAGTAAAACATCAGCCCCGTGGGTGCAGAGAAACATAACTTAAAGACAACAGAATCCCTAACACTCTGAAGACAAAACTGTCATTTCCTACCTGAATTCATGTCTTGCTACCCCAAGGTCATTCCCATGAGTTGAGAAGCAACTGATTTAGGATAGAATAGCCTTAAAATAAGAATAGTCTGTGGCGTGGCTACTGGTGAATAGCTGCTACACACAACGAGCTCAAAAAGAGCCCAGATCTCAAAGAGCTGCTGGGGAAGAAACATGGAAGGCAGAGGAATTAATTTTGCAAGGCATTTGGGAGACCACAAGCATTCTCATGATGTTGAGAGCCATGAACCCTGGTGATGGCTTGCAGCTCACAGAACGATGACCTGTGGGATCACTGGAGAGCAAGCAAGTTGTCTTTTGCAAGATTAACAATTTAAAAGTGCTGAAATTAATTTTGTTTAATAGCTGTGGGTGCAGACTCCTTACAAAGTAGGTTGCAAGGTCAGCAAGCCTCCTAAAGCCTTTTAAAATGCAGCTTTTTATAGGGACAGTAGATTTAGGGTGGCTTAGGGCTTAAAGATCTAAAAAGCAAGAGAAGGGTAAGAGGTCATTTCCTAGCACTTCCAAATCTTGGTTGAAGACTGTTTTGCTTCTCACTCTATGACACACAACCATGGGGACATTCAGAGCTACTTGAGGCAGTATGGGTTTCTTAGGGTAAGCAAGGTGAGAAAAGACATTAAAATCAAACATGGGAATCAGATTAACCAGTACATAGGAGGCTTATCAGACTCATACTGGAACATGCCTACCTGCATTGCAAAAAAAAGCAGTGGGAGGGAAAAACAGTCTAGGAGAACGAGAGACTGGGAGGGGGCAGACAAGGGCAGGGAGAGTGCTCACACTCTTGCCATCATTCAGCAGTAGTTCACCTGTGATTCACATCTGCCTTATAAGAGATCATTACACTCTAAATTACTGTACTGTAAAGAGTGTTTCAAGAACAGCTGGGCTCAACACTAAAACCAAAACCAACCATTTAAAAGGCACTTGCTCAGCTTCACACCCTAGTACATGTGAGCTATCACTCACAACATACCAAAATCTGCTCATTAGTGCTCTCTTATAGGACACTTTTGCCCTACATTTTTAGCAACTGCATCCAACTAATTGCACAAGTAAAGTTCATAGTGAGTGCAAGTCTGGGAAATAGAAACAGGGTTTTGCACAACTGTGTATGATGGTCTGAATTCGCTGAAATTAAGCAATGTTGCCTTGAAAAATATTTACATTTGTACAGTTGGACCTGTGTGAAAGGTGGACTCATGAATTCAAACAGGAGTCCAACCCCCAAAAAGCATGCATCCCAATGCAAAAAACATTCAGTATTTATAGATGCCCACTTGGTCTTGCAAACAAATATTCCCAGGTAACCGAGAGCTCCAGATGAGCACGTGATCACAATGGATATAGCATGTGGGTCTGTTTCATCCTGCCCACTTTCTTTTAAACTTTTCCCCCACAACGTGAAGGACACACAGCACTTAGTTTTCAAAAAAAAACCCTCCAAACCAGTAACGTGCTAAGCATTGGACATGCCAGCTGTCGATACGCAGCCCACTCTGGGACAGGTAAGTGTCACCCAGCAGAGAATCCCATGTCTCTCAGCCACACAGGCAAGCAGAAACACTTGAGCCTTTGCAGCACGTTGTCCTGCGTAACGTAGTTGCTATGATCCTGCAGGCGGAGGGGGCCCCTTCCCTGGCAGTGAGGTAACTGACGGTCATTAGAGAGGACAGAATTAATTCTGCAGCAAGCCTGGCGCTGACAGTGGCCGAAGTGAGTGTGCCAGCCATTTTTCTCAGCCTCTTCCACCGGGAGCTGGAACAAAGAAAGGAGCCCCTGGGAAATACTGAAGACACTACAAGAAAATAATTTTAGATGCGTATGAATACTGCCACCAAATGCTGTGTGCTTTCAGGCTGACATACGCTGCTGTTCGCAGTGCTTGTTCCCTTTTTTTGTCTGAAAGTTGAATTCATATCCTCACACAACACTCCAAGAAAAGTCCAGTTCACAGTTCAGCAAGGAACTGCTTAAAAGGCAAGCCTGATACAGGTCCTTAGGGCACCTCATCCATCCTGCACTTGGATGGCATTCTCCATCAAGGGACCCCATTAGGAAGGAAGGGCAAACTGAAATCCTAACCCAAAGCAGCCTGAAACAACACCAACGTACTGGTATAGCAGCGATGGATGAGTCTCCATTTGTCTTCAAAGCATGGGAAGCCAATATATCTGCTTCATAGCAAACTGAACTTTACTTTCCAACCTTGTAGTGTACTTAAAGCTAAAACGTATATCATCTTTCTATCTGGGGATAAGGCAGCAGAGGACTGTCACCCAAGACTCCAATTAAACAGATTCAAGCGACGCACTTTCAATGCAACTCCATACAGCAAAACACCCTGAGATACACTCTCTGTGTTTAAAATCAATTGCCCAGGAAGGCATCACCACAAGCTACAGAAGGTTTCTTTCCCCCTCCATACAATGGAATAACTCAGAAGCATCTTATGCTAGTACAAAGCTTCCTGGAAAAAGCAGTTGCTGTAGGAATGCTATCAATACCGGAGGTATCACAGATTCCTACTCTCCCTAGAGAAGGTTAGGCCCTTCCAAGCAGGAAGAAACAATATGTTTGTTCTGTGGCCAAAGTAATTATAGACTTGCCTATATTGCTTTATATTTCTCTTTTCATAAAAGAGCTTTGTATCGGTGTTGAACAAGCAGAGTTGTGAGACTGGAAGTCTCCAATCTAAACTTAGGTCTGGCAGAAGTAGAAACAGCTTCACTCACTTCAGGAAAGGTGATTCTGTTTATACCAGGACTGAACATGGCCAAACGAGCTTCCTTCAACACTGCTTGGTAAAATATTTAACCTGGGGCAGGTGTAATGTCCTCATGGATAATATATAAATAAGTATACATCTTTGGACTTCTCTTTGCATGCTAGTGTAGCAAGTATGTAATGTGTACAGGAGGAACTCATATTCCTCATCCACAGGGGCAGTATCAAGGAGAAAATAGAGATTCAAATACTGTAACATGAAGCACGCATTATATTTTTGAAAGCTGGTCACCTGCTTATAGGAATTTCTATCCAGGGCTCTTCTTTACATTTCAGCAGTATCCAGCAGTTCCAGGTGAGATCCTCCTGCACCAGGAGCTGTACAAGTGCAACGAGAGAAGACCACCGTGACCAGTACAAACTGCAGTTTGAAGAGGCCAGCCAGAGAGCTGCTGGGAACACACATGTTTCTTGTGCTCCAGCCAGGAGCCTAAACCTAAAGGTTACCCTGTCCTAGTGTAGCACCGTATCACCTCTAGCGCCGGTAAGGCTGACCAGAACTGTATATATCTACCTGCCTATTCAATTCATATCAGGAATAAAGGAGAAAGAAAAAAAGGAGAGGAAAAAAAAAAAGCAAGGTCAGGCACTTATGTATGAGCCACATACCTGGTATGAGTAAAAGTAACCTCACACAGACCCAAACTCCCTAACCCAACACCAGAAACTGCCCCCTCTTGCTCAGTGCACAATTAGTTGTTCCTGTCAGCTCATGTCAAACACCAAACCAGTTCTCTTCCTATCTGTCTTCAAGATCACAAAAAACACCTCTCACCAAAAGCCCTTTTTACGTGTATGTGCCTATTGTCTCTGAATCCAGAAAGAAGGCTAATCTAGGTATTCTGCTCGTCTGCAAAACTTAGTTAGTTTGGACTAAAACAAGAAGAGCTATGGAGCTGTGTTCTCTGACATGCTAAGAAAACTTCATTAAGTGACTGCAAAAAACATACGAATGAAATGTCTAACAAGACTGTCCCAAACCTCATATTAAAACTCCTTGCCTCAAAGTTTTGACATTTTTTCCCCTAAACGGCAGATTTTGAATTAGTCCTGGCCAGAAAGACAGTAGGAGAATACAAGGGCCACCCTCTTGCATCTGATTCTCCTTGGGATCAAAGACCTTTCTTGTGAAAAAAAGGTGTTGCCTTAAAAGCTTCCCCCCCCACCCCAGCCTGTAAAGTTCTGAAGACCTCTCAAAAAAAGTCTCACAGATGACAGTGAAACATGAAATCCAACCACCCCCTTGCCATTGCTGTGCCTCAGCACTATATGCCCACATTATGTCACTTCTTTTTAATTACTTGCAAAAAAAGGGGGAGAGGGGAGAGATGGAAAAAAGAAACCTAGATCTTGACAGAAAACAAAAGAAAGGAGACCTAAATCACCAGCCTCAGCTGCAAATGATTTCCATAAGCTTCTGCCTCTGCATGACACAGGTGAAAGGAGTTGCTCTTTCTCCGAAACGCCAACAATCTCAGATTCTGCCAGTTATTTTTGACACACACACACACACATATATATATGTAATACATAAATAAATGTCAGTAGTGGATACTAATTTTACTGAAGTCATTGCCATACTCAAAATTATTAAGCATCAGTTACAGGAGAAATATCAAGCCTTGGTCATGTATCCTCTACACCTCAACATCTTCACTCCTAAAAACCATGAGGCCAAGACACACCACAGTCTGTAAGGGTTTTCCCAAAGCCATTGTAAGGCTCGAATGAATCTGATGCCTATTGCAATGCTCAGAAAACTTGGAAGCTTACTATTTTCACTGGAAGAAAAAAGTAACCTTGCAGTCGCCTTTGAACTTCTGTCTGTACCACTGGGACAAACACACTCAATATTGGGAAGAGAAGCACTAGGAGGGCTTTTATGATGCAGTACAAGGGAAAAAAGAGAGGGGGAAAAAAAAAGGTGTTACGACATGTCCTGTTCCTATTCTACTGAATTTTTTTTTTTTTTTTGAGATAAAGTCTCCTTTTGTCAGAAAAAATGTCACCTATTTTCAACAGGATTTTGGGTCTAGTAGAGGTCTAGTCTGCGTAGAGGATTTCCAGACCAGCCGTTATTACAGCACCAAAACATGTTAAGAATATTGAGCCAATTAATCAAAGCATTCCAATTCATAAACACNAAAAACACACACACTAAAAAAAAAAAAAAAAAAAAGCAACCAAGAAAACCTGAAGCCCAAGAAGAAAACAAGGTAGTAAACACTGAATTAATTTTTTTGCCTCTTTTCCCTCAGGCACATAGAGCAGTCATTAGGGAATAGTCCAAAGGAGCTGAGGAAACTCATTACCAATACAGCAAAGCGTGGCCAGGTTGTTGTTTGGTTTGGGGTTTTTTTTCCCCACTTTTCCCTTTCATACAGGGATGAAGCATGAAAAGACTTTTGGGACCTGATCATGTTATGGAGCAGGAACAACGTGCCTCCAGCTCTGGTCTGCAAACCATTCCATCAGCAGAAGTATCCGGCAGGTCGGAGACAGACTAACTTTTCCAAGGTATTAAATTAAAAGATGTTGAATTAAGTTAAACGCCCCACATTGAATTGACATTTCCCTTTTTTAATGCAAGCTAAGATTGATGAAAAATACCACTTATCTACATTAAGGGTCAACATATCCAGCAAAAGAAGCCTCTGGTTCAGCGCGTCAGAGCAAAGTCAGTCTTACATAATCCGGGGACCAGAACGCGGATCACATTCTGATGATCCAATTAATGGTGGGATACTTTGCAATCAGCCAGGAAGCAAGGCCCCTAACAGATTGTGGGGCTGTAACATCAATTTCTTAAGTGCATTTAAAGGATTACAAATGTTAGTCCTGGCTTGAGATTGAAACACCTATTGAGGTGCTCTGAACCACATTACAGTAATTGGGTACCTGAATTAATGCCATTTCTTCTGATGGGCAAGTTGAATACATTGGAATTACGGATTTCTTTTGCTGTGATTCACTTACAGCCTTTTTTTTGCTTCTCAGAACATAAATTTGAAGCAGAATATCTCTTTTTGTCTAGATAGCTTTAATTACAGCCCTGAGGCACCCAAATACTGTCCTAATTTTACCTTCTTGATTGTTTGAGTGCATTTCCTTTACTTATTTATTTTTTTTATTTTGCTTATGATTTTACCATGCAATGGCATTAAGATGGGATTTTTTTTTTCCTTGAAGCTTCAGAGGGAAGGGGGAATTGGCTGCTGAGAGGTGGAAGAACAAAAGTCTTTCTTTTCCTTCCCATATCCCCTGTTCCACTATGTAAACCTTTTTATGCATGCACCAGATACCATTTGCAGTTTTACACCTCTAGAGAGCTAGAACTAGGGCTGCCTCAATTAGGCTCCTATTCCTTCTGAGGTCAGTTCAAGTAAAGGTCTCCATCATACCAAACTGGCAGGAATGCTAACTACCTGGTTGTTTCAGACCATACAGGGTTCAGCCAAAGTGCTTACAAAAAACACATAGCTGGTTTCAAGAGTATTCAATGAATATACAATGTAAAGCCGTTTGTGTGTGCCAGAGACTAAACTTAGTCAGTGTTTTAAAATCTGAAATGACATAGGTTTGTTTGCATGGCTTTTCAGCCAGGCAGTGTCTCTGGTAGACCGCAGTACAAAGCATATGGGACACACACATTTTCATCTTGGATCATATGAGGTTTGATAATTACAGTTATAACAGGGAATTCCATCCATTTTTGTCCTCACAGCGTATGTGGCACTGACATTTCAGCGACCTCGGCAGTGATTTCTCACTTGCAGCTAACTGGAATGTACACGACCATGATATAATACCCAGGCTGTGAAAAAAAGAGGTGAGAAACAGAGCATGGTATTCCAAATATTCCAGTCCAATCTGTACATTTAATTTATCTGGTTACAGCACATCAAGCTTAGATATTGTTCTAATTACTCATTTTTGGGAGGTCTATTAGTGATTAGTTATAAATAAACATGCAAACATATACACATGCATATTTTAAATTTCCTATATTATATATCCCTTCTGAGCTATTCCAATTTTTTCCCTATATTCAGGATTCCATAAGAAACTGTGATGCTGCAGCGATTCTGCTTCAATTTTTCGTTTTGCTTAAGATAACTGTAAACAGCAAAGATACAAGAGCTATTTATCTTCATTGCTAGTTAAGAGGAAATCGTAGCGTATACCGTAGGGGAGCTAAGGAAGCACAATGATTTAACAAGCATATGAAGGAAAGAGACAGCTTCTAATTCAGTAATAGAACTTTCTGATGCTGAGGAAAAAGTGGTTTGCATGGTTTAGTCAGATAGCCTTTTACACTTAACTATTTTATTTTATTATTTATTTCCCACCACATAAGAAACATAAGATTTAGGAGGGGGTCACTGGGGACCTTTCAGCTGTACTCCTCGTATCTCTTGAATAGTTTTGAATGCCCTTTAATTTCCCATCTCCACTAATGCATGATATCCCTACAGTCTAGAAGTAACACTTTGGAAACGCAGTAAAACCTACAAACTCTCTTCACCTAAGATGTGATCAATCAGAGGGTAGACACAGTTTAGCTGAAAGGGATACACAATGAAACAGGGCATAAGGTTTTTCAAAAAGTGTCTTGTGAATCTCAATTAAAGTTTCAGTGCAGTTTTTGGCTCATTAGATTATGCTCGCTGAAATGATTTACATACAGATAATGACAATGCAGACCCCAAGGACTAGTTAGCTGTTTAGCAGCATATACATTTCATGTAACCATTTCCATACATCTAGTTTTAAATTCATTAACAAAAATTAATTGCTACCCAGTGGTCTACATTACAGTGCACACAGCTTCAATACACTTCCTAAATTACTGCTTTCTCTCACTCCTCTAGCGAACCTATAGACAAGATAAACTTTGCTGCCTTGAAGGCATTGACTACACTTTGTAGCAAAGCTCATGTTTAAGTCAGTGAGAATGAACAACTGAACTTCAGGAAATTTGTCTTGTTTTCAATATCTCATTAATATGTTGGAATAACAGCAAACTTTGTCCCTCTCCCCCTTTGGCAAAGGCAGCGTGATGCCCTTAGGGTTCCACCACAGAGACACCAGCAATAAGAATTCCAACATGCTCAGAAAGCACTGACCTCACTAACATTCATTTTGGACCCGATTCAAAGTTTACTGAAGTCATAAGGAAACTTTACATTAGCTTCAGTATTCTGCAGTTCAGGCCTTCTAGTCCTATTGTCCCCCTTTTCCTCCCCAAATCCTAACTGAACTTTGCTGAGAGAGCATTAATTACGTTGTTATTATTGTGGCACATTCAGCATGAAGTGACTGGTGATAACGCCGTCCAAATGTCTGTCTGCTTTTTTATGGCTTGGGTAGGGAGAAAAAAAGTTACTTTTCATAAGTAATTAACAGAAATTAGTCTCGGGTTTTTACAGATGCATAATGATTTGGGACCCAGGGGGGAGGTAAGGTTCACTTTTTAGTAATAACATTTAATGGATAAAAAAAATAGAAAAGACTTTCCACACTCTTTCCATCATATTTCCCAAATATTTACAGTGTACACCTCGGGTTTGAAATAAGCCAGGGAGAATTAATGCATTGTTTACACTTGGAATCCGAGGTGGCCCCGTCCCAGCAGGGCAGTACAATGTGCTGTATCTTTCCTTTCTCAGCACTTATCTTAATCTTAATAACTAGCCAGACAACTGACTCCAGAGTCCTGGGCTTATCGACTGGAATTCGTCACATGCACACAGGAGAAGACAAGAAATGCATTATATAACAATGCCATACAAATCATTATCTTTTAATATTTAAAAGTATGTATTCAAAGTCTGATATGAAACCATTTGGTTGAACTCAATTCCACTGGTTGTTATTAAATTTGATAGCAAATGAACAAAAATACACTTGTAACATATTTATCTGTAGAAGAGTTTATTTGCAACAGATCAAAAGGCTGCTTCTTACTGCATTTTAGCTACTGCTATCAAATGCAATCTGCTTTTTAAACATGCTTTGATATGGGAAGACTATTTTCAAAACAGGTTAATAGGAAATGTATATATTTATTTTTTTCCTGAGTCTCCGAAGTACCGAGAGATACCCAGAGTGTGAACAGAAGGCCTACTGCGCCCTCACTGCAGGTCTACAACACAATTTCTTTGAAACTAGTTTATATAAGCAAGAGGAAAGCCATTTCAACTACATCCACCAGGTGCTTGGACTGTGCTTTCAAAATTGTCATACAGATCTGAATTTTGGTTCTGGTGTCTCACACTAAATGGCGTTTTTTGCCAGGAGGTAGAGACACACGTGAACCACAGCATCAGGGCTACTCTCTGCTGAAACGCTGCTCTCCTGAGAGGGCTTTCACGTCTCTCTCTGCATCTCCATGGTAAGAACCCTGCGAGTATCTATGCAATGTGGAAACGGGGGCCGGGTGAGGGGGTGGGGAGAAGCACACAAAGAATAATGATTAGGAGCCCACTCCTGAAGAAAAAGGGGAAGGGACAACGATTTTAAACACAGACTCTGTCAGGATAAGAGGGAAGATGGATACCTCACACATTATTAACATGCACTTGAAGCAGGTGTATAAGCAATAAATACAGGTTAAGAAAGATGGTGTAAATTCACTCCTCTCCTCTGCTTGTTTTGCTCTAACCCAGCCTATACAGTGTTACTCATGCCAAGTATTAACACCCTCAGCAATAAGATTAATCTGATATGAGACACTGGAGTTGCACTCAAAAACATTTATCATTGTTAGTGCCAGATTTTTCCAAATTTCTTTTCCACATCAAAAACTTTTGAATATTACCCTAGGCCAATCTTTGTGTTAAATCACAAACCACAGTAAATCAATTAGTTAATCAATCCCATCAGGCAATCAATTAACATGAACTAAGAAATCCCTGAGCAGACATATTCTCATGTGAACAAAGGTCACCCACTGGGGCCTTTATATGTCTGTTCATATTAGTTTAAGCCCAGGTTTAGAAGGAGAAATTTTCCTCTGATAACAGTTCTTTGTATTGATGTGTCAGCACAGACACCTAGTCTCCGTGTATGTCTGGCAGAAATCGTCTGTATTTTCAGTCGTGTAATAACTAGAGGCCACTTTCAGAAGAGGGAATCTGAGATTTGTGCTCTCATGCAGTGAGAGAGGAGACCTCTTTTGATGCCATCGAAAGGACTTTGTGCCAGGCTTTGTAGTGGTACCTGAGCAAAAGAGGAAACTGGGCTTTTTCAAGCATACACCTCAAAAATTGCAAGTGCAAGCAAATTTGCCATCACCCCCAAATGTTTGATCCATGTTGCAGAGCCAATTACTGAAGCCATTTGCTAAGGTCAGGTCAGTCTCAGCAAGAGTTGGGTGAAACATGTTTTGAACGCCTGAAGAACTATTTGCCCTGTAATACCCTTTATTCCACTTTCTAATCCCAACTGTTAAATAATTACATTAATTAATAATATTTTGTAGTTGTGTGGTAGTTACCACTCAGGGATAATCCACAATTCAGTGATAAATCCATTCATTTAGACTTGCAGCCAACCTGTAACCTAAATGTTGAGGTCACCTCTGCACATCAACCAGGGAAACTGAATTTTTTGTGGTGGGAGGAAGAAAAGCCACTGGTGGACACAAGGATCCACATAAACGTCACAGTAAAGCAGACGTGCCAGCAGAGGCAAATGTGGTGGGCACCTTGAATTCTGTGAAATGAAATCTTATGAGTCAGGTCTGCAGATTTCTGCTCTGCTTATTATTTGGAAACGGCTGCGCTACGGAGTTGCTCAACAGAGCAACTTTTCGTGCAGGTAACTAAGCTATGTGGCACCCAGTCCTATTCACCTCCAAAATCTGCTGCAATTTCACTGCCCCTTTCTGCATCACTCCTCTTCCACTAAACAAATTGTACATTTAGCAAAGAGGGTATCAAATAAAAGCTGGCACGGCTCTTCTAATCCTAGCCAGAGTCAGGGAAAGAAAGATGCCTGGAACAGCAGAGAATTGGCCTACCTTGGGATGGGGGGGAAAAAAAATGCAAAGGTATGAAAATGTATTCAACAATGCTCTCGGTGCTCAGATCCAGCGGTGACAGGGCTATAAGCAGATGCATTACGCTGGAAATATATCAAGGTTAGATTAAGCTGCAGAGTTTCCATTTTATTAATGGTCTTCAATCTGACTCCTTAATAAAATGGAAACCATTTGTAAAATTTTGATCAGAATCCACACTTAGCTTTCAAGTGCTTGCAACCTTTGGGTATATTCAGGAAGAGATTTCAGAAAATTCATGCCTATAAACGAAGGTGAGGAGGAAACGAGGGGAAAATGACTTGAGGTGATGCAAACCTTAGAGTAAATTATTATGTAAACTGTGAGTTAGCCTAAATGAAGAAATCATTGGGACAGCAGGGGTTGTTTTTTTTCCACAAATCACAGAGATATGTTGTATCATTGCAGTATCTGCCATGGTGGTGTAATTAGAAGAGTAAATATCTAAGGCATCTATATTTAAATATTATCCTCAATGGTGTGTCAGAGCTACCGGAATGTTGCTTGGAACTGGAAAACCTGAGTGCCCAATGTGCTGAAGAAGGAGAAGGAGCTGCAATTAATGCAATGCTGTACCATTATCAATTCATTCAAGTTTCCTCTCAGCTGCTGGCCGGGAACAGGAAAAAGAAAGGTTTTACCTAATAGTTACTGGAGAAGGAAGTGTTGTTGGATAAAATAAAGCTGACAGGAAAAGAAAGTTACTAGAAATAGTACCCCCCAGTTGCACCTCTCATGCAGAAAGAAGCACGCATAAAAAGAAGTAAAAGCTCACACTTTGAATGTAAAAAGGAACTGAAACTCATACTTAGAGCCATAAACAATAATTTTATTTAATAGCAATTTGCTAGAAAGAGAAAGGAAAAAAAAGAATCTCACAAGTGCATACACCGTGCTACTGCACTTCTTGTACTTGAAACCTGAAGAAGAAATCTTGAAGGGAAGTATTATTTGTACGTAGTGGACTGTGGATTAATTGACTATAAGTAACACACAGATTTATGAAGTAACTTCAGATAGGCTTTTTCTCTGACAAGTGGGTGAATACAAAGCAAAAGGAATTTACTGAAAACAGAGCAACTCAAGCTCTCCTTTTTAGCCTTTAGATAGGGAGAATTGCATCACACAAGATCTTCAAGCAGGATCAGGATGTTAAAAAAAAGAATATACAAGGAGAACAGTATCACCTACACTGACTTACAGCCTTCAGTAAGGAAAGCAGTTGCATTATCCAAGGCCATGGCCTTTGTTAACAAGCAGCGACATTTCCTAACACTTGAACCTGATGACGTCTATACTAATAAAGCTTACATCCTTAATGAAGCATGAGCACTTCCTCTGGGAAAGGCCCAGGACTATTAGGAAGGACAACATGGTACTGTAACAAATTAAAAGTCTGTTTCTCTCCCTTTGACTTTGATATCTACTTGGATGACATTTGCAGCACTTCTGGAGGCAATGCTATGGAAAGACGAACCTTGATTTGTCTCGCTGGTAGAAAGTCATCTATTATCCTAGGAGACAAATCTGGACTAGACACTGTCACTGCACCCTATACCTTAGGCTCATAGTGACCACAAAAGGTAATATGGAATATATTTTTTCAAACTAACCAAACAATTTCTATAGGTGACACCTCCATCTGTTCCTCACAAGCCATTTGTCTGTGTGCCCACAGACTACCTGGTAAATACAACTGCAACACAACGTAAGCACAAATGATTGACCTGGAACAAAACAGGTAGGTAAAGACAAAAATTGACACATAGTTTGATAAATGCTACTGTTTTACTGTCCATACTTCTACAAAACTGTTTCTTCATAAACTCCACAAAACAGCCTTCTCATATGTTAGAGTCTTCCTATCACGAAATTCCTTTGGCATTCTGGCAGTGTGAGAACCATCTATACAGACAGAATGTTTTAGGCTGAGACCCCCTTGAAATCAGGCTCACACTGAAGTAAAAGAGATATCTGGGTCCCTAATTCCCATTCACCTCTACATAATTTCTCCCACCACTTCTTAAAGTTAAGTTGAGTAGTAAGATGGCACAGCAAAGCTGTTAAATTCAGGTGCTCACCACAAAGAACAAAAAAAGACAGGGCCCATCTCTGAACTAAACTAGCCAAGTAGGTCGATATCTTGAAGGTTTTTGGGGGACTCCAGCTAGACTTAAACCAAGTGCTTTGTAGTGTCCATCTCATGCTAAAAGAGAAGGTATTCAGCAAGGTGCTAATCCAATGCAACACATAAACTAGCAGTTTATTTAAAACAAAACTTGATCCTTATTGGGAGCCGAGATATTTGAAGCACACACAAGTAAAACTAATTTAACCTTTGAAAAGTTATCTCCGGAGGGAAGAATAGAAATCCCTTTATAAGATTTTTAAGCACTGCAATTATTGACGAGGACTATATTACTTCGGTTTTCTCTGATCAGAAAAAAAAGCAAAGCCACAGGAGACATCAGCAGCTGTCAGGCTGTTTTCCAACTGCAATGAGGTAGTTTACAGTGGGCTTGTGCCAGTCTCTTAAGACCCAGTTAAGAAGCCTTTTTAAAATGCCTTAAAAAGCCAACTCATACATTAATCAAGTTGAGCCCTCATCCATACTTACTGCAATACATCAATTACCATGTCTTTTTTTTTTTTATTTTAATAAATTCCAGTTGACAGCAGACACCTTATTAAGGCTCACTAAAATGATACAATAAGTAAAAGGCTATTAATATTGCTTTTTTTCCCTGCTGCTATTGTCTTGCCGCACTGGTCTGCAAACAAATTCAGGCTGCATTACAATTAATGCCAATGGAACTCCTTCTAACGACTTCCAGCTTGCTAATTTTTTACGCTAATAATAAAAAAAAGGCATTGCTATGCAAGAACGGCCCCCTTTTATCATGCTTGCATGGCACACTAGAGAGCTCCTGCCATTGTTCACATGAAAGACAATTAAACCCAGGAACATCAAACCCAAAAATGACAATCTGCTAACCAGCACTGGGTATTGCTGAATTCTTTTCTCTATTTTCTGAACTGATAGAAAACAATTCTCCAAAGACATTTCCCTCCCCCATGCCCACCCTCTGGAAAAAAAAAAAAAAAAGTTTGAAAAATACACTTGCTGATTTATGCATCTCTGCTTAGAATTTATTAACTGTCTCGGGCCAATTTCACTCTCAAATGTCTAGATTGGAATTCTGGACACATTTTAAGAAATACAACAACAATATTGTCCACACAGTTTCATATTTAAAAATAAACATGATTTTCTTTCGTGGTTCATGTTTTCTGAAATGCAGTATAAAATGCCAAAGGCAGGCGAGTTAAAGCTAATGTGGTAAAAAGTTTATTTCTTCCAGTCTTCCAGGGAGAAGGGTGGAGAGCAAAAGGGGTCATCAAGTTTGCCGAAAATGAAGTGCATTCACAATGTTAATTTAGAATAAGGGTAACTTCTATTAAAGGTGTTTATATTTATGCCCTCTGTCATGGAGCTTGCAAACCAGTTTTACATACATATCACCAATTTTTAAATGAACTGTATTTTGGAACCACATGCATTTATATAAAGACACAATATCACAGATAGGAACAATTATACTACTTGGTACCTCTGAAAATTACTTTTGACCAAGAGTTTCAAGGCACTTCCGTATTCATTAATTCTCACAAGATCTTTGAGAATTACGTGGTTTTATATCTGCTTTAAAGTGTATAAACTAGGTGGCAGAAATGTTAAGTGACGTTTATGAGACCGTGAGGCATTAGTGGTAGTAACGGAAATACAGCCCCAAAAATCCAACCATCACCATGAAGATGCCTCAGAAACTTTGGCAACTCTTCAGCTCAAATAAAACTGAAGCATTACATAAGATGCATCTTTATACAGGATCTTACTTGCTGGACTTCAGGGACACCCATAAGCCCCGGCTGGTTTTCATTCACCCAGCTGTCCTGAACGGAGGCACAGCCTTAGCCTAAGTCTGTGCATGTCCCAGCAACTTGAGCCCCAGTCCAGTCACTTTATCCTACACCACAGTACATACATATTTACTGCAAGAAACTCAAGAAGTTAGAATCACCATTTTATATTCTGAAATATTCACGTTTGTGGTAGGTCAGTGTGTGCATGTTATAAACCTGAAGTTAAGAAGTAATTGGTAACTTGCTGATTGCTACAGATTTGACATAAGTAATGAGAGGCAAAGCTTTAGCTGAAGGATATGAATCTTATGAAAAAAGTCCAAATTATAATTAGTACCAAAGCATAGAACCTGTGTATAAATACAAGAGCTTATAAACATGCAGGAGGAGAATATATTTATATTTTTAATGAGAAACTAGGAAATTCCCATGTCCCTTTTGCCATCCACAACTTACTTCCTATCCCCCTAGGCTAAAGGCATCAGGCCTTAAACCTGTCACCTGAGCAGGCCAGAATATTTCCAGGCCTCTACTTCAGACTAAAGAAGTTGAGGTAAATTCTACATCTGGGAGAAAAGAACATTTTTGTGTTGTTGTTTAATAGCCACTGAGAGCTGTGGAGTGTTAAGAACGTACCCCAGGAAAGATGGATTAGTAGGAAGTGGCCAAAAGAGGCCATAAAATGTGCATTAAAAATGCAATTCATCACATAACTGTGCAATTTGTCAAATGGATATTGTACCTTGCATAGTGTCTTTTGGGACAGAAGCAAAAGAAAAAGGCCTGGGAGATAACAGTTCTATTCCTGGCTCTGCTACTGGTTCTCTTTTGACCTTGAAGAAGGCTTTTTAGCCAAAATACGTGGGCTGTTTTCTACTTCTGTTATTGCACATCCAACTTAATTTTGGTCAGGTTCATAGTTACACTTCTAAAATCAGCATCCTGAAAACAGAAAACTAGGAGACCCCTGACACAGAAAACTGATTTTTCAGGTGTCTGTTGGCCAAGGTGCTGAACCTACACGTCTTTATGCACAAAACAGGGAAGACAAAGCTAACATCTTAAAAGAGTTTTCACAAGAATCAACTTGCTATTTGCACAGATGTGATTAAATAGGTATGGAAGTATTTAATTGTTCAACTAAAATGACCCTAAAATAATTGCTAATCTTCTCTCTATCAGTCAATGGGTTAGATATTCACTGGATATGAAATAACATCTCAGTCATTAACAAATGGGTTGGACTAGGTGAACATGGAGGACATGATCCTTGCCTGTTAACACCTGTGGTGCTTCCCAAATTGGATGCACCTCAATGGCTGCAGGAGCACGAACAGAGAAATCTCCTGGAAGCAACTCTCCTGCTTTAAGGTAGTGTTGCCCTCTGCTCTGACTGGTGGTCTCTCAGCGCAGCCTCACCACTTCCAGCACTCCAATCTGCTCCACTACAACCTTCAGCAGCTTCACTCACTGCAGCCACTCCCAGAGTGGGAAAGCTCACATTAACTCTGTGAAGGCACTAACCTCTTTCACAGCACCAGTTTGGCCCAAAATGGCTTGTTTGGTTATGCTCCATCCAAACATAGGTTATCTTGTCCCCAAAAGACACATTTACTATTCATCCATCTCCAACTTGGGCTACTTTTCTGAGGTGCCAGCTGGGATATCCCTTCAGATTGGCATTTGTGAAAAGGACAAACAAGCTTGCATTAAGTACATTGAAAGGTCCTTTAGCATCTTGATAAGATCCATGGAGCAGCCTCTGATCTGTCTCCAGTGGTGAGGAAGCAGAGTCACTGGCAGGATCCTCGCCTATGAAAATCACTTATTTTCATAGGTGAGGAGGCTGCTGGGCTGATGTGGCACACTGTGTTTAGCCAACAACCTGTCCAGGAGGTGGCTGTGTTCACATTCCACCTGTACCTATCCCCTTTCTTTTTTTCTCAGTGAGAGACTTCAGCTCTACAGCAGAGTGCAGGCTTTCATTCCGCATGAACCAGCTGCTTTACAAGTGGCAACTGCATGCAGGGGCTGCATATAAACCACTACCAATCCTCAACACAACTCACTCAGATTTAAAAAAAAACAATAAAAGAAAGAAATCTGTTTGAGGGTGGATTTTGTGTGTTTGTGTGTTTGGTTGTTTTTTTTTTTTTATCCTGCAGAAAAGACAAAACAAATTAAAAGTAGTAAAAACGTCCACTTCTTTTTTGCATAGTCACATGCACACAAGATTGGTCTCAGACATTGCATCGGAGCCAATTTAGATGTGACAGAGACAACTATACAACTCCCTCAAGTCCACAACAAAAACTTTTTTTGCTCCACAACACACCGAGTTTGCAGCTTATTTGAGCCCTAGAGAAAGTGTAAGAAAGTAGCCCTGAATTAATACTGCTGAAATCAGAAGCCAAGTTTCTATTAACTAGTTCACAAAAGAAAAATAGAGAAAATTAACAGGTCTGACATCAAAGCCAAATTTTAGCACTGCTTAAACCCATGTCAATCAATAATAAACCCGTAGAGTTACTCTAAATTAATGCAGATGGAAAATGAAAGTAGACAAACTCCATACTGACTGTAATGAAATTGCTTATTGATAGTGCTTCATTTACTGTCCAAATAAAAGCAGAGTATATGACCAAATTGTTTTATACACATTCCCTTCCTTTTAATTACAGTGTAAGAGCAGCAATCGTTATCTCTTCTATCAACTTACTTAGATTTATAATATGGCCTGCTCCCCACGTTTAAGACAATATAACCTTACACCACAGCAATATTATAGTGCCACATCCTGTATCCTAGCAACGGGTTAGGGCTTGCATTTGATGTCAAAATAACGGGTCCTGCTTAATCTCTTGTTTTTTTGAAGTAGGGGGTAAAACACTGAAATCCACGAATTGAGGGGAAAAAAATTACTGAGAAGAATTCTAAAAGCAGACCTATGGGGTACATGTTCATATATAGATGTTCACACTCTGATGTGTATGGGTAAATAGATAACTGCATGTATACACAAAATAGATGGTGTAGTTTTTGTCTTTAAATTGTTTAGACAGGAGTGAAAGCTGAGAAATGGAATGATGTATATCACTTTCCAGATACCAGAGGCTTTTAACAAATACAATCTTCCTCCTGCTTTTATCAGTTCACTGTCTTCTGTAAAACATGACTTACAGTCCCAGTTTTTCCTCATTTAAATTTGGTCCTATCACTGTATTAAAAGAAAAATACATTCCTGCCTCTCTAATTTCTTGTGCCTTTCCCACTTTCTTTCAAAGATTTGTTTAAAACGTCCTGATTAAGTCATCTAGCTCCTAGTGACATTCGCCAAGCTACATCACAGCTGAGATTTATCTTTATTGACTACTTAAAACATTAATTGTGATGGAAAAATCCAAATGGCTTGGTTTGTAGCAGCACCAGGGATATACAGTGGTATTCAGCAATAATGACCAAACAGAAAGATATTATTGAGTATCTCTGCTTCAGTTCAGAGACCAAAAAGAGACTTTTTGGTTCACTTCAGTGAATTCAGTGAGTTCACTTCAGAGACTGGAAAGCACTTTGACAGCTTAATATTTAAGTCTGCGTGGCTGTCAGAGAAGTATGTACACATGTACGTATGTATGCAGGCACATGTGTGTATACCACAGGAGAAAAGAAGCAAGACTAAATCTACAGTTTTAAAGATTGAGGAAAAGTGAAAAACAGTGAGAGTCACGCTATTATCATCTTCCCCAGGCAATCCAATCCTCCTTTCTATATGCACAAGTTTGCAATTCTTACTTTTAATGCCCCTGGGAACACTGCAAACCAGGTAGCAGAAGAGAACATCAGCTGTCCCATAAGCAACAAGTAAATAGCGCTTTGTTGAACCACCAGCAGGTTTCTAAACATGACTGGTATTCAAATATGCTGGGCAGGCTCAGGGCTATTTGCTCTTCTTTGCCCCCACGGCTTACACAGAACAGAAGGAACAAAGATTGTTTCAAATTGTGTTTCTTTTTTTTCCCCCCTATATATCAGTTAAAAATGTACAGGGGAGAAGAAACTTTGCCTGTGAAAACTCATTGTGAGGGTACAAACCAGCAGAAGGCTTTGTACAGCACTCGCTGCTCACCCAACAGCTATGTTAACAAACCTTCAAACACACACAGCACCAGAGCTTTGGCTTCCCTCGCTGCACCCTGCTAACCCACTCCCTCAGGAAGAGCCAGATACAACAGGCAGCCCTTGGGGCATGCCCCCAGCATCAAATAACCCTGGCTCCGTGGGAGCAGCAGAGACAGAAGAAATTAAGAAACTGGGGGAGTCGCACTTGGGTGCCTGGTACAAAGAGAGATCCACAGCGCAAGAAGGAAAACACTGCTCGCAGGAGAGCAATTTCTTTTTGTTATCCACAATATTTTACTTCTAGCTGCAAACCCAGAGCTTGAAAGGATCCTTGTGAGCTCTGTTTATTTATTTAAACCAATTCTTGCAGCCCTTCTTCTCTCTAAACAATACCGAGGTGAAGAGTTTACAGGAGCACGTTGTCCAGAGTTCACCCATTTGGCAAGGGCTTTGCTCCAGCTCTAACACAAGCCAGCACCCAGTTTGGGAGCCTTCCTCATCTTTCTCTCTTTAAGGGAACTGTTTACTGCGTGGGCACATGCACACGGCAATTCACCTTTCTCTGCAATTGTCATCGCAGTCATTCTCTGACAGATATTATTATCCTCTGAAGATGGTGCATGGACAACCCTATCCCCTGCTAGGCTGTCCCAGTTTTATAAACTGCAAATCTGGTCAGCTTGCTCTACAGGAGGAAAAAAAAATATAAATAAAGCTGTTTAAAAAGGACAGCTGCTGCCATGGTGCCGCATTAATGCAGCCCCAGCGGAGGAAAGGCACCATCTCTCTTTCACTGAAGGTCCTTCCTTCCCTCTGCAATGACATCCCCACCACAAGTGAGCTTTACTGGGCAACAAAAGGGGTCCCAGCAGCAAATCATTTTCAACTCCCATTGCAAATGGAATGCAGGCCAGGAAGGGGGGGTCAAGTTCCTCCATGGCTCAGCTTCCCTCCCAGCTAACACCATTGCAAGAAAGTGATATGAATTTTAGGAACACTTGATTCAGCTTGTGCTGAGTAGCATTGAAGATGAGTACAGCCTTGTGCACCCACCTGACCCAATCTCAGCTTAAGTACGTGCCTAAGGACTGCCTTGAACTCAAAGTCAAAACAGAAGAGATTCAAATGCCAAGCAAAATTGCAATTAAAGTACATTTTTTTCCTCCAGAACTATGTGGTCCAACATAGGTTGGCAGTAAATGAAAAAAAAAGCAGCCACTTACAATACATTTTTCAAAGGAGAGCACTTGCAACAGGGCCTGTGATCAAATGGGCATTGTATGAACACGAGTCTTGCATACAAAAGTGTGCATGTGTGTTTTCCAAAGAATTTTTAAAAAACCCAAATCAACACAGTTTGCTTATTAATTCATTTTGAGGCCAAGTATCATTCCCTTGGATCCATGAGCAACAGAAGACTTGTGAATTGGGGAACTATGCAAGTTTTCTGTCCTCGTGTCATATAAGCTCATTTCCCTTAGACAGGTAAAATTAAAATGAGAGGTAGGTAAGGAGAAAACCATTAATAATGGTCTGACACATAAGTAGAAGATTTGCCAGCCACCTTCTAAACAACCAGTTCGTATAATCCCTTAACACACACCTGCCTGAAGTAATTTATCCCTTTTTTTTTGTTTTTGTTTTGTTGGGGTTTTTTACTACATTAGTTTTAGAGGTGTTTATTTTTAAAGTAAAATACATTTTATTGACCCTGCAACAAATCTATTCCAGATTTTGTTGGTTAATTGCCGTTAGCAATTAACAAAACACACTGAAGGGTTTTTCTTCTTTGGCCAAATGAGCAAAACTCTGCAGCTAGGTCCAAAGCATTCAAAAGGCAGCGAAAACTGAAATCTTTAAAGAAGAACCAACAGAGCAGCAAACTATAGGAATTTCAGAAAACTCCCTTTTAAAAATAAATCTTGGCTAAGTCACTATTTGGTAGAAACTGTCATTTTGATACATACCTGCTTTTTGCTTAGAACAAGGGACAGAAGCCTCTAGTTACTACCACACTGCATACAGTAACATTTCAACATCCTTTAAAAAAATTTAACACCCTCCCCCCCACCCCAAAAACAAACTAACCAACTCAGGCTGCTGTAAGATGACCAGCTCAATGGACATTTAAGTTCTTTCAGTTAAAATTTACCATCACAAAAAATTTGTTTTTGTTCTTTTGTTCATAGTTAGATCCCACATCATCCTCCTTTATTTGCTTCTGTCCTGATAATTTTGTTCTCGTTTTCTAAATCAGCATCCCACCACATAAGTCATACACCAACACTAGTGTATGGCCAGCATGAGACTTGGGCATTTGCTGTACTGCAGGCACTCATCAAGTAAAATTCGGGCTCATATTTACAGCTTAGGTGATTACTAAAGAGATGAGCAATTTAAGTTTATTTTTTAAGTCTTTGGTTGTGGTTCATGCTACACCAGGAAACTATGGATTTTCAGTGTATAATTTTCTCTCTTGTTATCATCTGAAGAAAGCAGGGCACAGCCCCATTGGCATCCTCATCTACTACCTGCTGCTGACTTGGAATTTAAATGTCAAAAGCAGAAACTGCTACCAAGTCATCTTCTAACATGAAGGTAAATATTGTGTTTCAAAAAAATATTATTCAAGACCAATTTCAGTCAGTATATGAGGTAAATCAAAAGGTTTAAAATTTTGGTCAAATTCAGATCACCAGCAGCTCCTCTAAGACAGTTTCTGATCCAACTGGGATTGCAAATGTGAATGCAAATCTTACTAGCCTAGTCTAGGCTTTAGACTCTTCTGCTTTCAGTCATAGCTATAAAACCCATGAGAAGTCCCATTCCCATTATGTTGGTGGTAAGATGCTGCCAAGTGAAGAGATATGCAAGAATGCTACAGAGTGCTAAAAACCAGAAAAGAGTGTGATTTTATTTCTATCTACAAAAGTATGTAACCATCAGTGAGTGGTAGAGTGCTTAATTTCATGACACAGACACTTGTCATGTTTTGCTTGTGATTATTTAAAATGGATTATTGAAACTCTGTTACCACACTCTTACTATAGCTACTTATTATAAGCAAAATGAGGGGAAAAAAAGCCTATGATAGTAATTTGTGACCTTAGGGGCACCCAGGTGCAGAAAAGACTTTAAGTCTTTTCAAGGGAATGCATCTGTGCTGCATCAGATGCAGAAACCAGACTATGAATCGTCAGCTAACAGTGAGCAACACAAATATTCATGACCATCTACTGCCATTCTTTCTATGGACTGCAAACTCCAGAATGCTAATTTCAGTTGATGTGTGGATGTATAACTTATCTTTTAGTACTTATATATAACTATCACATTTTGTAAATTATTAACAATGCAAATACTCAGCATCTGCCATTTCAAATGTTCTCTGCCAGTAAAAGGTTTTAAAGGTTTTGATCTCAACATGCTGAACTGCTGAGCCCAGTAGTCTTGCATTTATGCCAGTGCAGATTAGCAACAAGTCAATGGAGTTAAACCGGAGCACAAGAAAAATGGTGCAAAAGCAGAATTAGATTCTGATATTCACATTCTAATTATCACAGAAATTAGACTTGAAATGCACCACAGTGAAGTCACAAAAAAAAGCTGTTAGTTGGCAAAATTAATATTTATAAAATAAACTGAACGTAGTTAAGATTAATAATCCTGACTTTGTTTCTTTAAACTGTAACACGAGTTGCTTGACTGTTCGTAGCAGCTTTTTGTTTTGTGCTTTACATAGTCTCAACATAGTCTAGCACTGAACTAAGTAGAAATAAGTTGATATTTTCAAATGGGGTTCCAAAATTAAGAAAAGTAACTAAGTAACTGTATGCAACAGTGAATTTTGGTTATTCAGTTTAAGAGAGCCTCTGGAAGATACTGCACTGAGAACAATCTAGCCTCAGCTGACATCACTCAGCTTGGTTAACCCCAACCACATGCTTCAATTTGCCAAGTTCAAATATGAAGCACCCGTTGCTGAATAAGAGGCAAGGTCCTCTCTCTGGGACAGATAAATAGCCCCTGAAGTGAACCTTTATTGAAGCGATGGACCAACTGGAGGAAGTTCACATCTGTTGGATCCGGGTTGCCACTCATTAGACATGTCTTGCAGCTTATCTGCGAACTCTCTGCAAGATGAGACTTATTTAACGTGTAGGCCGAACAACTAATTAGCACCTTTTTTCCGCCGACTAATACAATTCCCTTCTAGCTGCTCCATAAAGAAGATTCAGTGGAATACCTCTGTGAAAGCAGTGGAATTCCAGGTAGTTATGGTGACGAATTTCATTGTGAATGAGGATCAATGTCCCATACTACTTTGAATAGTAATTTCTTAATTCTTATTCAAATCTGGCCAGCAAGATAATATAACTTGAACTGAATTGGCCATGTGATCCTGATGGCATCCCATTAATGGGCTCTTCACTTAATTTATGTAATTTTAAAAAATTAAAGAATCATATTTTAAATCCCTACTGCAGTCCTTCAGATTGAAAGTACATGTTTAAAAGTTATAGTCTCTTTATAAATCAGTATGTCTGCACTTCTTATTTTGTTGACTGAACTTTCCCAAAGTTTTAATTCATCTTTCCTCATCTCTCTTTCTCCCCTGCCTGTGGGGACATTACAAAATCCCAGCATTGAGCCATTTCATACTCAGTTACTAGCTGTGTTATATGACACAGAAAAAACCCCCACATTTGTAAATTCTTATTTGAGTTGGCAAACAAACCATGATTTTCTATTTGTACAGAGAGAGCATAAAAATCCAGTTATAGGGACACTTTCACTGATAGTCAAAAGCCAAATAAATCCTGTCTGTAAGCAAAATGTCCATGAAGGCAGTTATTAATAACAAAAGCTTACGGACCTAATTCTACAAGATGCTGAGCTTCCTCCTCCAAGCCAACAGGGACCCAAGGTGATAGGCACCTCCCGCAAAGTATTTGGCAACTGTGTCCTAAAAGGCTCATCACAGATACTCCATCACACCCTGAGAGCACAGCTGCCCCCAAGCAGCTCCAGGAAGGGCCAGCCCTGAGAGGGCGCACGCCACTGGGAAAAGAAATGCCCCATCTATCCAGGGCTATTTATAAAGCTTGCACTAAACATTTAGAGCCAAGCCCTAACTTGGCTAGGTGTCAAGGACCACACTGAAAAAAAAACCCTATACCCTCATTAAGAAAATGCATGAAGCACTGATTTCTATTTTTGGCCACAGTTGTAAGCATCGCCAGGGTTACAGCTGCTTTATTGTGGTTTCTCAAGAATTTCCTTGATAAAAAAGGACAACAGAATTAGCTGAGCCTTTTGGAAATAGCTGCACAGTCCAGCTGTAAAACAATGTCAAGTAGCTGGCAAAAAACCAAACCGAAACCCCATAATACAACAGTAGCTACATGTCTACCAGCAGCGGCACGTTTGCCCTCTGAAGTTCTTTATTTGGAACTGGGAGAGGATGGGAAGAGGGAGAGCTGAAATCTTACGAAGCTGCTGCTCAATCCAGTACAGAAACCTTTTTGGTGGTGAGCACATCATGATTAACCTGCTAGCAAAGACACTCTCTTCTAGCCAGACCTACAGGGTGCCATGGGCACATACGTGCACATGCAGATAAGGGAGGTAGATGGAGTAGAGCTCAACACAGTTTTCTTTCAGAGGGAAAACCATTAGCAAACAGCGTACTAAGAGTAAGTACTTAAAAACAAAGTAATAAAGTCTTCAAAGCAATTAGTCTTTCTTATTTCATGCCAAGGAACTACAATCTGTATCATTTGCTGGGAGAAGGCAGCTAAGGTACAGGACTTAGAGTCATGAGGATCAGATTTATCAAAGCCTTGGGCAAGCAGCTCTAGGCCTTTCCTAGGAGATGCCTGCCTACTCCTCGAGTTTCTGCCAGAATCAAAGATGATCAATGGTTTGTACCTGCTGGAAAGATGAAGGGAGGGGAAGCTTTCACTTGTGTGTACATATGCATACAAGACTATTTCACGTCTATAGGCAGGGACAGATCATCCATGCACTATTATATCCCTGTAGTTTTAGAACATTAAATTAAATTATTATTGTAAAGGCAATGAAATGTCCAGACAAGGGCATTATATCACAATACCTATTAATTTCAGTGTTAATATTTTTATACTATTCTTTGTTTCTTGATTATGAAAAAGAAATTTTCTGCCCCTCCCTCAGTTTAAATTCGGAAATGCTGACAAATATGCTAAACAGCAAGAGGATATGGCTACATGGGAAAGCTACAAAGAAGTGCACTGGTTATTTCTGGTTATTACCCAACTTTGTAGGCAAATCTCACAAGAGAAGAGGACAAAACTTTTGTGGATGAAGGAGAAAGGGAAGTAAGATGGTTCACCACAGATTGCATACTAATCTTGCACATCAGGAACCAGTATCTAAGTTCAGAGTAAATTTCCATGTAAAAATTTAATACTTCTTCACAAGTCAAATTCTCTCATACCTCAGTACTCTTCATGATATACTAAGAAAGATCATAATTGTATATAATCACAGTAATGAACCCCATAATCATTTCACCTGGGACCCTTTCCATTCCCACCTGTTCGACTTACCAATATAATGTCAGTTGTTGGACTGAGCACCACGAGTTGTGAGAAACAGCTTTAGCTATACAGTGATATAGTCAAGACCAAACCAGGTTAGCTACTGTGCCCTCAGCAGTCTAAGTGTTGAATAATAAAAGTCTTCTCTTAGACCAAGCACTAACCCAATATCTGTATTTAAAAAAAAAAAAACAACACACAGAAACAGCAGATTCATTTGTCATGTACAAGTAGAGAAAACAGGGCACTCAGCTGGAACCCAGAAGACATGAATTACTGGTATTATTTTCAAAATTGTCTAAGGCCCAGATAATTAAATTAACTCAGGCATAGCTCACTCAACATCATGGTGCCTGGATTTCTTTTAAATATGAGTTCAAGGTCAATGGTGAGCAATACCTGAAAATCCTTTAAAATCCCATCTTTTAAGAACCAGAATCCTATTTGGGGGTGATGGTGAACATCTGAACACTGAAAAGACCGAAGCCAGGCATGTAGTTGTATTTGTTCTATAGACTGTGCTATCAGTGATAGAAGAAGAGGACTTTCTGACGACCATTTGAAGCACACATTGGGCTTACCTAATGGAGAGGCCTATTTCCATACATAACCTGCAAGGGGATGCTGAAATACCCCACAAATTCCCACTTTTCTTTATAACTATACTTCTGAGAGAGCTCAGAGTCAAGACCCTGGCAAGTTCCCTGGAAACAATGGTCTTCAGAAAAATGTCTTGTTTTTCTTTAAAGTGCTTTTACTTATTTTATTTGTTTGTCAAACTACATTGTTCTTCATATCCAATACCTTTGCCTGTTGGCCTCATCTTTTCTTTTTAGATTTTAAATCTCCCCTTGCCTGAAGACACTATGTAAATTGTTTACCTCTTCTGTTGCAGAACTCAGCATGTGCTTGCCCATCTCAACTCAATATTAGCATGTTCAGCGAGTCAGCTTGGGATAAGAATGCGATGGCACACTCAGGCCTATCATTGTCACAGTGCTGGCTGGGAGGTTTTCATTTTGCTCAGTTAAGAAGTGCAGTATTTGTACAGACATAAGAATATATAAGAGATCATGTCTATCTTTGGATTCTGCAGAAGTGTCCCTCACTGAGTTCCTAGTAGCCAAGTTAACTCTTTGCCCAGAATGAATATCCCAAACATCGAGTGAGTGAATGGAAAGCCAGAAATAGAGCTCTGAAGATCAATAGATTTGACTGAGAAAGCGTTTGCATTCTCAGGGGTAGAGATCATTGTGTTTCTAAGTGGATCAGAGATATGATCCTTGGCTGCTGTGAATGGAATGGAAACTGGATGCCATCAGCGGGAGATACGAGTGCTGATGCAGTGAGGTAATGTGGTAAGGAATAGCAGAGTGGAAGGAATGCAGTGCCACTGCCCTGAAGAATCTTAAAATTAGCTCAATCTGGTATTCAAACACGGGTGATGGGTGGGGGAAAAGCACAGCATTTTCACAAGAAAATAATTTCTGAAAGAAGGAAAGGTGTCATTTGATTTCTCTGGACAAATGAGTTGAGTTGCATTTAGGTATTAAAGTCAACACTCCCCCTCTGAATATAACAAGGAGGTGACTGTTAACCTCTCCTCAGCTTGGCAGTCAAAGTACCAGCTCCTCACTCCAAGACATCTCCAGTGGGGATAGCATGTGTGGGCCACGCAGCCAGGAAGATCGAATTGGGATATCTGACCACCATGCCCAGGGACTGCCACACAGAAGGCCGCCATGCATGGGGCACACCACCACATGTGGGGTATGCCTTGTGAGCCATCTCCTTTGAATAGTGGCTCGCTGTCCTGAACCAAGGCCCATGAGGTAACTCACAACCAGCAACTCACCACAAACCTGCTGCTGATCTCACCAGAGCCACCACAACCCTGGGAAGGGACGGTAGCATTGAAAAATGATGGATTAGTTCTACTGAAATGCAACCTAAATTCAACCTCAAATGGATGATACTTTTACAAGAAAATATCAGAAGAAAGGTTAAGTTTTTCTATAGATTTTGTAAAGATCATGTCAGGAGTTATGTCTGCTTTGAATCATATCAGCAGTTAGTTTCACTTTTTACTCTGATGAGAGTGAGGTTAGCCTGAAAATTAATATAATGATTCCATCCAAAATGTAGCTGCTTTGGAAGGGTTCTTAGGCCATTGATTGTCTCCTCTCTAAAGTTAAGATGCTACTCCTTGGTTTATTCAGAGAAGGTAGTCACCTTTTCTTTTTTCCACGTGAAAGATAATACAGCTCCAATGCACAGTGGTTATTAACCTTTCACAATAATTTCTATTATTGTTAGGAATGCAGAGGATAAAGGATAACTCCAAGCCTACCTCAGGGTTATATTTCAGAGGCTAGAGGCAGGAACTGCGAATAAAATATTCACACTGATGGCTTTATTTTGAAACTGGGTACTGTAATGCTTGTAATTATGACTACCCTAATTTTCTCCTATTCAAAATTACAGGGTATTCCTTACCCCTTCTGCATGTTAAAAATGCCATAGCCATAGGACAGACAGAACCTGCTGGCAGGGAATCAAACTCCCAAGAGAAATAAACGCACACACCACAGCTGCTTTTCTGCCCCATGCTGTCCCAGCAAAGAAGGACTGGAAGTCCAAGTGAAGGTGGGATCCGACTGCAAAGTCTACATGTAGATTTTACTTTTGAAGGTTACTTGGTACCTATTACATAGTCCAACTGTGGACACTGAATTGTGTTTTACATATTTAAAAGCATTATATTAACATTTCCATCAAAAGAGAGAGAAAAAAAAGGAAAAGAAAGCTAAAACCTTATTAGGCACAAGTCTCAGTGAGTGATATCTGCTTGGCACAGAGCAGACTGGGTCATGTCAAGGAGATGGTGATACACACCATCCTTATGCCAACCCCAAATTCTCTTTATCAGCACTTCTAAATTCTGCTGCTATTCTACCAACTGCAGGCCTTGGGCAAGCAGAAAAGGCAGAAGTGAAATAAAGCTCTGTCATGTCATCTCCCTGCATCACACAGCCCTCAGCAGAAGAACAGAGGCAGAGATGCAGGTCGAGAATTAAATAAAATAAAAAGGAGGAAAATTCTCATTGCTGGTCCCAAAGGAGCTTCTCTTTTATAGGGGAAAAGCCTTGCCAGGACTTTGCAATCAGATGATAGAACCCCCTGCATTGTTCAAGCACTGTCAAGGGGCATTACACTCAGAAGATAATCCAGCCCTTGAACTCCCTAGGTACTGGTTTTAAATACCTCTGATGAGACCCAACTGCAGCCTATCTGGGTATGCCTCAAACATCTAGCATCACATTTGGTTATGTCTACAAAAACACCAGCTAGGAAGAAAGAGATAATGAAGAATGATTTTATAGTCTTTTATTTAAGCAAAAGCTAAACATATGGATCCTGGCACCGAAAGTATGGAATCTGTGATAAAAACATATGGATATCCATATGGGGGGGGGAGGAAAAAAAAAAAAAAAGGCACTTCTTGGCCAGAAATTCTGCTCTTGCATTTTTATCCTGTATGCACACTACACCCCCTTCCCTCTGCTGCACAGCATTGCTGCCAATGGATTAGGATGTTATAAATTCACATGCAAATTTCACAAAATGCTCTACTGTTATCAACTTTATTAGATTTACGAATACAGTCCCGCTTATATTTTTTTTATTCTCTTAATCCCTTTCATCACTTAATAGCTCAGAAAGTAATGGATTTCGGTAAAAAGGAGAGGCTTATTACAATCAATCCTGTTGCTCTATCTCTGCTCGATGCTCGACTAATGAAACTTATTTTTCTTCAGGACCTCTACAGGAAATCCTTTCCTAAGGAAAAAACCCCCGTTTAATACGTTGCTGACTTGTAATACTGCAACTGTATTATTCCTCTCCTTTGGGTGTCCATCCAGAGGTTTGTAAGAGCTATTAATCGTACTTTATTCGCCAAATTCTAGCCTGTAGTGACACAAGAAGCTACTGAATCTTATTTAATACAACATGCCAACTTACAGTTCAAACGACTGCAGGCTCTCACAGTAACTTTCAACTCTGAAAACTCAAAGACTAATTTTCTTTTTAAACAGTGAGGGTTACAAGGCCAGAAAGGGCAACTTTATTGTAAGGTTTACATCTTAAGTAGTTCCACTGCTAAGGATCACAAAGTCTCTGTCACCCAAGTTAGCCTCCTTTAGGATCTTATTTAAAGCATGCCACCTTCATAGGGGTTTTTACAGCTGTCTTGTTTCCCTCTTTGACATTCTTTGAACGACAAGACAAAGTAGAAAACTAGAAGACACCCACCCTTCATTATTAAATGCCTTGGTAACAGGCAAGGAACCATCCACAGATCTACTGCTTTAGCCAAACCTGCAATACTCCAGGGCACCCACAGCCTCCAAGCCACAATCATGCCCATGCTGCTTGGCTCATGTGCCTGCTCCCCTCTCCGTCACTGTTAGAGTCCCTTCCAAGCCTGCAAGAGGGGTTCCAGAGACTGTCCCTGTGCTCTAGGGTCTGCCCACTGGTGTTACTCCACATCATTCAGCCAGTGAGGCTGCCCAGAAAGCTCACCTCGACATGGGACAGCCAGCAAGGGCTCAGACACCGCCTGCAAAAGAACTGTGCTTGCTCCCAAGACCTAGATGCAAAAGTATAAGGAAATGCTTATTTCACTTACAGAGGTGTGAGGAAAGAAAGCTACTTTGGGGTTACTTTTATACCAAAAATGAAAAAGGGTTTTTAGCATTTCCCAATACCTCTCCACAAGAGAATAAAAAATGAAATGTAATGAATGTGAATGTAGCTACCAACCTACAAAAGGTCAGACCTACTCACTACAGACCAAGACACTTCCTCAAGCCAGACTCCTTACAGCTTAAAAGGATCCAAGGAAATATTTTTCTTCAGTTTATTTATTTAATTATTAACATAAATATTTGTTTGCCATTTTGTTTTCATCTGAACAGGGCCAGAAATGGAAGCATCACGAGAAAAGCTAAAAATATCATAGGGATCTTTTTTAGACAGAGGAGGTGCTGGATATATCCTGGGAACAAGAATCAAAATTCCATTTCCATTTTCCAACTGAACAAAGTCTGCAGCACAATATGGTCTTAGCCTTATCTAAAGTAAGTTGACAATAACATGGGATTTTCTACGCTTCTGCCTCTGCTCTGAGGCCAATTCCAGAACATCCATGAAGGCTACACGATGTAACCAATCATGCAGTACTTACTTAGGAGGCAGTTCTTCCTGGCCCAAGGTGGTTATGTTCTTAAGTATAGGAATGACTCCTTTCTTACCATAATCAGTACAGTTACTAATACTTTGATTTTTTTCTTGTTTTACTCATGTTAGTAAAATATGCTTTTTATTACTACAGATCCAAGAAAGGGTGTTAGGAAGGCAGTGGTTTTGATACATACAACTGCTGCAAAGCTTGATCCTACAAATATCTCACATGGTTAATTTTACTCACACGAGCAGCCTGCTTGCATGAATGAAGTTACTCACGTGCAGAAGTGTTTGCAAGACTGAGCCCTAAATCCATTAAATTAACGGTGGAAATATATAAAATATATAATTGATGAACAAGTGAATTAGGATTCTGCTCAAAAGTAGGTAGAAAAGGATTATCACTCAGGCAAGCTCTCTCTCCAGTGACTGTTTCTGATTGATAGATTTGTATAAGGCTGAGTTTCTGATTAGTTCTGAGATATGAATGCTTCAAAACGTAGGACTTAAAAAAAAAGGACTTTCTGAAAATGAAATGCAATATCCAATTCAATTAAAAGAAAACGCTATGATCTGGAATTGAACCAAGACTTTGGGATAATGTTATTTATTCTGTGCCAAGATTAGTAGATGTTTTCCAAAATGCCAGTTTACTTGGATTTTATGGAAAATTTGACCTTTTCACCCAGAACAGAGGCTGCTAATTTTATTAAAGCTGTTAGATATTTCCTCAGAGTGCATCCATGCCAGTTCTAGTATTTCATTCCCCTATTTTCATCTCTATTCCACTTGCATGGAAGTGGCCTGACAAAGCTATAACCATGGCATTGTTTCCTGCTCTTTCCCCACCCACTGTCAATGTATTTCATTATTGGAACTCCAAGAACATTGCAGAGACTTGGAAAAGTGCTGCCCATCCAAAGCTGCCCTCTTCCCAATGGCCATAAGCCCCTGGGTCAGGTAATGTGCACCACGAACATCCCAGAAGAGTCTGAATCAACTCGACTGACAGGAGATGAGCCAAGGCTGTCAATTCATATGGCAGCTTGAGCTCATCATCTGTATTTACATAGTTCCTCAATCAAACTCCTGTGCTCTGTAAACTATGTTTATTACCCTTCTTACAGGCTGATACGGTTTTCCAGTTTGCTCTCCTTACAGCAGAAACACAGATCTACTCTTGATAGCTATTTTGTCCCTTAATTCTCTCTTTTAAGAGGGAGGGAGCAGTTATTACTTGCCAAACCAGCACATGTTCACAGAGAGAGTGCGGTCAAGTGGTCAGGAGCAGAGCTGATGTTAATTAGCAATGAAATGAGGAATGAACCAGCATTAGCCCTGAGACTAATCAATGGGAAAATCACTCCAAGCAGGCAGCTTAATGAAGTACTATACAGCTGTTTATTTTTAGTCTGTTTTAGCCTGACAACAAAATCCCGATTAATTAAGAAAAAAAAAAAAGTCTTTCTAAAACGTATTTCCTTGTAGAACCACGCTAGAGCTCTGATTTGTTTGGCTTTTTTATTGCATTTGTCCATACCTTTCTCTGGCAATTAAAGGCCCAGCTAGAAAAATTAAAGCAGGTCAAAAAAGCATGTACCCATTTGGTGACACACGTTTGTCATTAGCATAACCTGCCACCTCACAGGTGGCACATTCAGGGCCCTTTGCAGCACTTAACTCCCCACCCCTCTGCAGTGGCTGCCAGAGGGTAAAGCATCCTGGTCCCCAGCCTGCTCCTGCCACCCCTGTGGCAGGATAGGCTGGCAGAGGGAAGGATGAGTGCCATGGCACAATTTGGGAGAGGCAGCCTTGGTCCTCTTGCTGTCACAGAGCTCTACTGGGACCCTGGATGACGGCACCCGTGCATGGTGTATGTTTCAAAATCTGGGCTTTGCTCTCACTATGACGTGATTCCTCACACACAGAATAGATGCAATAGCAATTCCCAAATGTTTGCACTGGATGGTCACAGGTGAGTCACATGCTACCTGCCAAATAAGTCTCTAACCAGGACATTTGAGGATGACAAGCAAACAGCCACCCCACTGACTTCTCTTTTGGGCATCCCTGTGTCCTGGGGGGTCCCCCCAGCATTTCCCTTTTAACTCAATCCTGCACTTCCTTCATGCAAAACCCATCATTTTCTAACAAAGGTGAGTGTAACACAGTTTGTGTATGGTGATGGTAGAAGAGGCTGGGGAAGAAGCGTGGGAGCTAAAGCCTTTTCCCCATAACACTATACCAGAAGACAGCACCATGATATAGTCTTGCTTTAACTAGCTGAAAAAATATTTTAGTTTAAGATACAGCAACAGTAAAAAGCAAAAACTTTGAGGCTTTACTTCATTTCCTTCTCTTGAAGACTCCAAATTCACTTTTTGGTGCATTCCTGCACAACAACATGGCATAAAATGGCATTTACATGACAGTAAAATTAATTATGGTTTTGACTTGACATTAAAAGCAGGAATTTTAATACCAACAGTTACATGAGTCAGAGAGACAGTGGAGTGGCAACTCTTCTCCTGCACAGTCCCCACCCATCAGAGCAGAAACAGACAAAGGTAAAAGGCCAATTGAAACCAGCTTTTATAGGATTTTTTTTGGTGTGTTTTTTTTTGTTTGTTTTTTTTGGTTTTTTTTACTGTGTGTATTAGACAATTCATTATTTGTTTGATCAAAGTCCTCTCATATGCTGTGAGAAGCATGATTTGGGGAGAGGAGTTTCTTAATCTTTCCAAATATAATCAATAAACCACATCTGAAACTGTGTCAAAGAAAAACATGCAGGAAAAAAAATAAAGGACAGGTACATTCTCTGAGATAAATGTACAAATCTGTCTTTAGAGACTTTTCTTGTGTGTCTGTATGTTGCAATAAACATCATTCTGTGACCTTTTAGGCAAGTACTGCCTAAGCAAGAGCTGGGTGAACCACATGAACTGTTCTTCCCCAGGAAAAGAAGTAATCTTTAAACCGATATTATCAGCCCCTCTGTGACAGAGACAATTTCGAAGTCAAATTCACCTCCTGAAGATGGAGACATTACAGTAAATGTATTCATTAGATCTCGAGTGACAAGCCTTAATTAAAATGTACTATGTTTGCAAAACGAGAACCAAAATTGAAGACACTCAAGTACAGTAAATATATCTTTTGCATTGAGCAGAGCAAGACAGACACTAGCTTCCAGTTAACACTCAGCAAAAACACTATAAAATGAATACTATAGATAAATTTCAATAACATATATATTTGTTAGAAAGCATCCAACAGAGCATACATACCGTAATATAAATTCAGACAGACGTGTCTGCATTCTTAAACACAAATTAAGTTTCTTAAAGACTCTATTGTATATATAAAAAGCAAGTTTTACCAGTTTTCCTTCTTTAGTCATTAATTTCGCAACCTGCCGAAATAAATACTGCTAATGCTTTTCACTTCAATAACTCCATTCATGCAAAGATCACAACATTTCACAAACATCAGTTAAATAAACTGCTTTGTGGGAGAGGCGATGGCTATAAAAGCACTGACCGACTGCTATGGGGGGTAGAGGTGGAAGATCATACATGTTTAACAGCACACAGTTAGATTATAAATTTCTCAAGCCTAGCACATGCCATCACAGTAGAGGAAAAAGGTGTTTGTCTTTTTTTAAAAGCGCATATGAACATTTAAGCCTCGCTACAAAAACACAACCTGATTGAAAAGATCCACTATTCTGATTGATTTTTGACTTGGTTATGATTATTTGCAAAGGAAGTGAAGGGGATTATCAAAGCCAATAAAGGTGCNATAGGGGGAAGAGCCACTGTGAAACAATTTTTTAAAAAGTGAAGACCTGAAAAACAACATCACTAGCCAGGTAATCCCCTTTATAGACTGATTTGATAGCTCAGGGAAAGCTAAACAAAGGCACAATGCTCTGCAACCACAACAGCTGGGTTGGAAATTGCTGCAGATTGTTAGGAGGAGCTGCAAACTAGAGATAGGCAATGAAGAGGTTAGAAATGATAGGTTAAAAAAAAAAATAAAAAGAGAGACAAATTACTCCGAAGACCATATTCTTTAAATCGTTGAAGCAAAACATGTTTATTTGATTTGTTTGTATGCCTATTAAAAAAATGCTACTTTGGGATTCTAGGAACCCAGTCTGTCAATTTTTCAGCTTCTGCACTTTCATGGTTGCTTAGAGCTGTTTAATGCAAATACACTTCCAATAAGAGATTTCATGCCCCTAAATTACACCCAGTTAAGGGCGAATGAAAATGTAAGGTAAATAACTATAATCAGCCATATTATCTTTCTCTTGGCACCTCTCACTTTACAGGCATATTTAAAGGCATCTCTGGGGTCCTATCCTTTTTAACAAGCGGCAGCGTATTTCCTGGAATATTACTTACGGTGCTGTGCTGTGAACATTACACAGGTTAAAATGTTACCTAGAGACCTAGAAAGAATTGCATCTGTTGCAGAGCCACGCTTGTTGCCATGTTTAGGAACATCTGAAAAGATGAAAGAAAATTTTCAACTATGGGATGAAAAAGAGACTAAGACTGCTTAAAGTCAAGCTTTTGCGTGCAATGCTGTTGATCAACACTGTTGGGGTGTAGCGACAAAAATGAGACTATGCACTTCTGGTATTCACTGAGGATGTTCTGGAAAGCACTCAGGATTTCAGTTAAAAAAAAAAATACAGGAACTTGAAAGTATTTCACTCCCACTGTTATTTTGAAGCTAATAAAGACATGCTTGAGAAAGAAACGTGATCTGAGCATAGCTATTAACAGCCTCACAGTCCCTTGTTGTCTCCATGAAAAAGTATAAAGTGATAAGCAATAATCAAGGAGTAACTAATTACTCACTTGGCAAAGAATATCCAGAAGAATGGGAATCTTCAGAAGGAACTATATCCCCAAAGTCCTTCAAAACAAATTTGGATTATTCTGAGTGAGCTCAAGTTTGCAGTTGGACACTCTTTTGCTTTGTTTTACAGGAAGTTGACTTTAGAATTCTACAAAGAAATATTCTGCTTCAGCTAAAACTGACCCAGCACTGACTGAGTTAAACCAGAGGACCTTTTCAAGAGAATAAATTCCTCATAATAAACTCAGATCAGTTTAGCCTGTCTCTCCCATACATCCCAATTGCTACCATACCTCTATTTACCGGCTTTTTATTATCCAAGCTATTTTTACATCATCAGCTTGCAGATCTCCTTATGCTGAGGTTCTGCATTCTCCTAGAAAGAAAATTTCTCCGCAAATCAAATTTCATGCAGTCATTTGTCTTTTTGTGAAGCAGCCACGAAGTTCTCAACCAATTTATTCCTCTGTGCAGCACCAGCAGAAAGTCTTTCTTGACAATTCACATGATCCTTGCTTACGTAAGTTGTGTTAGACCCTGTGTAGAAATGGATTTCCTCCCACGTGGTTAAAGAAAATGCCGTGAGGAAAAAAAAGTAGGGGCTCAGGAAACAGATGCACAGCTCTTTGTTTGTGCTACTGGCATGTGAGGTAACCTTTGGAAAGTCACATTTATCTGAGCCTCAGTTCTCTGTCCATAAATGGTTCCAGTAACAGCCTCACAGGGTGAAGTCCACTTTTCATAATCCTCAGATGAAAAGTGCTGAAGAAGAACAAACTAGGACAAATAAAGGGCTGCTCCAGTCAGGGTGCATCAGGCTGCTAAATCCATCAATCCCTAGGACAGGTCTTTCAAAATTACCATGGTATTTCTGCTACCAGAGTGAAGCAATGTGGTAGAGCCTCCCTGATCTTTCATCAGCTCAGGAGCCCCAGAAATACCTGTTGAGTTCCTACAAAACATGGTCATACTGAAAGACAGAAATGCTTGATTTCTGCTGTGGGCTCAGAGTGAAAGCCATTAATTTATTGATTATAAATAATAGCTACGTTTTCAGGGGAGTAGGGATTTGGAACAAAATATTGAAAACCCACACAACTGTACAAAAACCAGTATGTTTTTTTGGGCAGCCAGATACATACAGACATACTTTCCTACACTCTTTTCAGTACCTGCTGGTTGCCAAGCACCTTCTCTCAGCCATGCAATGCTGCTGATGCCATTGCTGGAGAACCATCTCTTTCCAATGCTGGAAATGAACATACAGCAAGCTCCTGACACACAGCAGGGCTTCACAAAAATGTCAAGATGTAAGTTCATGGGAAAGAAAATACAGATGACTACTTTCCCAAGAGTGCTGCAGAATAGTACACCTTAAACCTCATTAAACCCACTAGGTAAATGCAAAACCAGCTCCAACCAGTTCTTTCCTCTTCAATGTGTTTTATCTACAATTTCTTCAATGCAACTGGAAATGTGACTTTCAAATATCCAGGTTTTTGTTGCATGCTCACCTAACCCTCATCTCAGCACCTGACAGAAGGAAGTTGTATACAAGACTTTGATTTTTCTTTTTGAATTAGCAGACATTAAGCACCCAAACTCTCTCATAAAAGATCTGAGGCATAAGCTACATAACATCCATGCAAGTAATGTTTTTTTCCACTTAATCCAGACCTTAATGATCAAGAGATATCAGAAAAGTGTCAAAGGAGATAAACCCAGTTATCCCTAATAATGCATCTACGTTTCCTCGCCAGCAGCAGCTGATCTGGGAGCTTCGTTCCTGCACCAGGGATATGCAAAGACCTCAAAACTTAAATGTCAATACAATACGCTTGTTGATTCACTGAGAAAAGTAAGTCATTGTGTACCAAGTTTCTGTTACAGTTAGTGATGCTTTGAGGCTCCCAGGATAAACTCTGTAAATAAAGGTGCCGCAGGACAAAGCACAATTCTTTTTCCTTTGTCTGTTACAAGGCATGTTTCATTTCCTTTCCTTTCTTAAGGGTGTAACAGCCTATATGTCATGGAAATGGGGATCAAGAAGTGCTAGGAGGTATCACCATACAGATCCCACTACCATCACACTGAGGACACATTATCATCTCTCACATGCTGCTTCTCTCATCCCCTCCACAAAGGAAATAACTCGAGCAGTGTTTGGTTGTGTTGTAAACAGAGACCCTGTGGTTGTGATAGAGAAGCAAGAATGAAGTCAAATGTGTACTCAGTGCACAGGACCAGATGTGTGACTTGGAAGTTGGGGGGAAGACCATGTAATCATTTCAGACTATCCCACAAAAAACCTGCCTGGAGCACAGACTTTATCTGCACTGGCTGAGGATTTTGACAAATTTCAATTGATAGAACCAAAAAAACCCGAAATGACTGAGACAAAGTCACGTAAACTCATTGAATAGCTGTCCATGACTCCACTTCAAGATTCTTTTGGGGGTAAAATGTTAACACTGATATTGCAGAGCACTCCATTGTGCTAGAAGCACAAAGCCACTCATCACATTTCTTGTCACAGGACTTCAATAAAAATACTCAAGCAAGGCCCAGCCACAAAGAAACTGAAAGATAAACACCTAGGATTTCAAACAGGATTTAAAACTGCCTGGAAGCCAGTGTTAGGATGCTCACAGAGTCTTGCTCTGTTGGAGCCAATATCTCTACATACTGTACAAAAGAGATTAGCCTGAGTGCCACCATCTTCAGGTCCAAGGACACCAAAAGGCTGTGGACTGCAAGGCAAAGGTATAAACACCTAGGAAGAGGCCATCTTTTGCCAGAAGGGAATATAATTTTCTGATCACCTAGAGAAAATGGTGATCACACTTTGCAGACATTGTAATGTGAGAGATTTCAAGCAGGTTCCTGAATTGCAGGCTAGAGGGAGTGACTGCAGGCACGTATTTTTAGATAAACTGTGGCTACCAACTCTTAGCACATGTTCCTCCTCTTCACAATCATCAACTCCATTTTAGAAGGTTTCAGCCATCAGCTGTTCCTCAAATGTCCCTTAATCAGCTGTCTCACTGGCTGGCACTATGGTTCTCAACAGGAAAGGGCAAGGAAAGAAGTCATCTGCATATCTCAGCAATTTGGCATTTGCATCACCACTGCATTTTCAGTTTATTTAGTGCCCATGAGTAACTAGAGAAAAAAATAATATAAACTTGTAGTATGCCACCTCACTGCCTCGCAGGTACATCCTTTCTTAAAAAAGCCCACAAGCCATTCTAGATCACCTAAACCCTACCTTTTCCTTTTGTCCTTAGGTATAACAGGGATTGGAAATTTTATCTTATCACAGGTAGAAGTTTTCCCACTGATTTCAATAGGGCATAGATGATCCAAAGAAAAAAAGCTGTCTCTTAAAATAACAGTCAGACAGGTAAATTCAAAGGTTTCACAGAAGGCTTTAAGCCTGTATTCATGGATATTAACAGCACTTCAACCAACTGAAAGCATAAAATTCATTACCAGAGCTAAGTATCTCCTCTGTCCTTCCCATTTCTAAACAGTTCAATAAATGGCTCCTTCATTTTCTGACTGGCATTGTATAGCTCATAGCTAAAGCCAGGTTAAAAGGAAAAACACCACACACCTATGAGACACTTGAACATGTTATAGCCCTCATCCCCAGTTCTGCAACAGTTCTGCTTCCTGGGAAAAGTAAGATTTAACTTGTCCCAACATGAAGAGCTGCATAGCTTTGCTTGTCTTATTTTCCGTTTATTTCAGTTCTGTTTCTCCCTTGGTCTCATTATATTTTGCATTTAAAACCAGACTGCTTATTTTTATTGTTGTTTTCTTCTAATTTCCCATTAGTGTTCAATTCCAGGTCACCAGCACAGTCAATGGGGAACTCTGGTTCATGGATGACAGACAAGATTTTTACAGCCAGTTATTTTTTACATTTTAAGAATCATTGAGAAATAATGAGCTATAAGACTCATAAAAGCTGTTGCTTTTGCCAAAACAAAGCTCTAAATAAAATGTTTAGCAAACAGCTGCCACTGTTCCTTTAAAGGGCAGCAAGGTGAAAGATGTGACACTGCCAGGAATAAAGTCATCCTCCCCAGCTCCCTTTCGCAGCAGATAGGCCAAAGAAACTCACTGATCATCATCATCTGTCATTCAATGAATTTTGCATCTTTAAATTGCAAAGCACAGACTGGAAGCAAGCAGAAGAGCCTGTGCACAAACTAAGGCTCCAGCTCCTCCCTTCTGTTCCCAGGGCTCAGACACACAAGCTGGTAAGAGGCAAGCTGTGGGCTGGATGTGCTCTCAGGTATCAGGATGCTAACTAGCATCGGAGCCTTGACTTCTTTTGGTTGGTTGGTTTGGAATATTTGTTTGTTTGGGATTTTGGTATTTTTCTTGGGGTGGGGTGGTGGTGGTATTTGCTTGTTTGTTAGTGTTTTGGGGTGAGTTTTTTTTTGAAGGAGGCATGTGTTAATTCCCACCTCAAATTGTGCCACTATACAGCTTGATAAAGAAAGGAGGCTATCTATGGGTTTTAGACTTCTTCACAGTGTTGTTTGCAGACAAGTAGTATGGAGGTCTCCACTACTTTGCTTTTCGTTCTGCTTTTTGTTAAAAACTACCTTTGAAGTGTATTTTCCATGTTTGCAGTGTTTCCTCCATACATGTTTAGAAACAGCCTGATCCTCAGAGGAGAAACTTCGTGACTACATCAGGGCTGGAACTGTTCTCTCCCTATTCTGCACCCAACTACCACTAGATGCATGCAGCTCTACCAGAAATATGATTTTATTTTTTTTTTCACACTATGTCTTACACTGAAGTCCCTTGGGTCTTTGACTGGAGGCCACCTAGATGATCGTAAAACATTTCATAGCAGTTTTTTTTAAAGACATATCCTAGCCACATTTAATTCCCCTCACAGAGGTGATTTTCAGGAAATGAGAGTGTTACTGTTGAGCATATAACAAGGTGCTCCTTTTGACAACACAGTCCCTGCACAATCAACATCTCAGTCATTGTTTTTCAATGTGTTTTGAAGTCCCCTTAGTAAGGAAAATGCTACATACCACAAACATCTATGTGAGAAACATAAAAGATACATAGTGCTGTGGTCTTGGACACAAACCTTTTGCTAGGATTTGAATCCTGGTTCATGATGTGCTATTGGCATATTCCATCTTTGTTTCAAAACAAAACTACACTTCCAAGAAAGGAAATTCAGCGAGCAAATGGGATATTAGGTAGGCCACAAATCTAATACACAGGTTTTAATTTTTCCTATAACTAGGAAACATTTTTAAAAAAATAGTTCAAGAAATACCTGCCTTCAGAAGATTATGCTGTTACCTTTCTGCACACTCAACCACCTCATAAGAGCTATAAAAATAATAGAAACGGAGATGGGAGAAACACTTCCGAAAACCTTGGACTCGGTGACCACAGATGCAGTTGCAACAGTTTGACAATTTGCATATTTAAACTTGCCTGGATATTTTTGCTTAGCAGTCAAATATGCTCAGGAAGAGAAGCTTGACAAATAGATAAAACCAGGAGACTTGCCCTTTAAACCTCTTTTGAATAAATTCTTTTCTACCAAGGTGGAGGAGGCAGGCAGCCTTAAAAGCCAAAATACTTTTCTTATTTAAAAATAGTAGTAAGGTGGCATTTAACAAGCTTTGCTCACAGGTACTTTTAGGGCAAAATTAGCATGGCCCCGTGCTCATGTGAAACAATTTATATGGGAAGGGCATGACTGCAGTCTTCATGCCACCAGACCAGCTAGTCTGCCTTGCATTGCAGTGCTGGGAGGGTGCACCAGCAGCAGTGCTGAGTTTCGACTTCAAAATGAAATTTTTCTACTAAGCCTAAGTGACTTTGGATCCCAACCGTAGTAATAGTTGTGACCCCCATCAGACACTTCTCCACCCCAAAGACAAAACCTGTGATACTAAAAAATAAGCAACTCCCTCCAGCTGCTAAATTATGAGGTCTTAGATTTTGGTCACACAATTGGTTTGCAGATGTATGATAACTACATGGCTAGTATACACTTACAAATCCTGGGGCTGCATCAGCAGATCGGCTAATTGTGTTAATTAGCTTATCTGCATGCACAATTACCTGATTTGTACAAGCAGTCAAGGTGATCATACATGTAAATTAGGCATGAATTTGCACAATTTACTCATCTGAAAATCTGCTATTCTACTTATTTTTAAGCACCAGAGATCAACAGCTACAGAAGAGTCTGGTGAATTACTGTCTTTATGGATCATACATTTCCCAACTTTTACAATCCTTTTGCATTGCTTTTGTACATCACTGTGGGCAAGCACACCTGCATGTATGGTCACACCACCATGCACACAGAAATGGGCACATCACCATCAAATAAATTCATAAAAAGAGAGTGACCTGCATCCCCATACAGACAGAAATTTACTTCTTGTTTCCTAAAGGTCTTATTTTCCCCTTTATCTCTTCAGTGCTGGGAACTGCTGAGCTTAACAAAGTAAACCTGAGTTTAGTTATCACAACAAGCTCAGGAAGCTCTGCAAGGAACAGAAACCCAAACAACTCCAATGCAAATACTCAACCTGAAGCCCTGAAGACTGCTTAACATTTAAAGCCCCACTGCTGCCATGCTGACTTGCTGGTTAGGGGGTTTCAAACACAAATGGGTCATCTACATTTAATGTGAAGTTATAACATAGCTTGCCAAACAAATGGATGTTTACGCCATCATGGGGCTGTTCAGGGATTCCAGAGTGGAACATATAGCTATTATAAAAAGTAAATTCTCTGAAAACTGCACACCTACCTCCTCCCCTCCTGAGGTAACATCTTTAGCTGAAGAGGGATTTGGGATAGTACAATACGGACAACAAAAGCCCAAGGATGGAATAATGCAATGCAATCTCAAATATATCTCTGCCTGCTTCAAGTGGCAAGGTAATCAAAAATTTTCAGTCACCAGGGGCAATAAAAACACTAGTTCAGCCAAGAAACAAAACCCGTAAGCTGATTAAGACCAACACCTACATGTTCACATCAGAAAAAAACCAAAACTAACCCCCCAACCAAATGCTTGATACAACACAGTCAAACAGAAGGTTAAAAACAGGTCTCCAGTCTCAAGTGCTGCGTATCCCAGAGTTTCAGTAGCTGTGGTCATTTACAGGACTTCCTCAGGGAGAAACAACACTTGTGGTTAGAGATGATAAAGTAATCCTGATAACTAGACCTTATAAATAGAGAGACGTTCAAACTCTGCATCTGTCCCTCAGCACACATTAGTGGAAGATTGTTGTGCTGTTGTCTGCAGCTTCTTCCCTTCTTAAGTAGAAGATGCTCCCCAGCCTAGGCAAACTCTGCTTTAGACATGGAGCTCTTTCCATCTCACCTTCTGTCCTCTCCTCATGAGCAGTCACTAAAACTAAAGGCCCTTCCAGCCAAAGGTCCTGGGGAGAGCTGTTAATGGCTTCACATACAAGATTCATGTAGCAACACAACTGTAAAATTTACTCCTCATTTTTTTCATCACTTCACTGTGTGGTGCAAGTGTGTGTAGAACTGTAGAGACCTCTGGAAGAACATCAGGGCTGCACTGAAAAATTTCTGATGCAGCTGCTGACGGTTAACAGGGCAGGACAAGTGCTTGCAGTGTTGCACCTCAGTGCCCTGACTGATCCACCACCACCACCGGAAAGGAGTCCAACTCATTCTCCAATGTCGGAATATTTATGTAGCCCACTGGCTTTAAGGAGAGTACCACTAAGGACTGAGCTAGAATCACTTCTGTATCTTTTCAGTAAAAGGAGCACATTTTTCTTATGTTGCATTAAACAATGGAGGCATGTTGAATGTCCACTGCCTGAAAAATTCCAAGTACTATAAATACATTCAAAATAGGAGTCAAGTTGCAATTCCACATCCAAATGCAAGTCAATCCCTTTGAGACCTGGGGAATAAGAGGAGAGCCAGACCCAGCTCAGCCCAACACTCCTCCCTGGCATCCCTCCCCAGGCACATGTGCTCAAATGTGTTTATCTGGGAAGGCTCAGGTCAGTTCTGTGCTGTAGGAGCATCTCCCGCAGCTGGAACATCCGAAGCAGGGAGCGCTCCATGTTGTAAACTGCTCATGCAGCAGGACTGAGAAAAAGGCATCTCCTGGTCACCGGCTGTTACCGACTACAGGAAAATGAAAATACAGCATCTCCGCACCTGTTCACCTGATGGTGAAGGAAGGAAAAGCCATTACCGAGTGACAGGAGACGAAAAACCAAAATCCACTTCAGCAACTCATCCCAGCACTGGTGATTAATCTCACACTCCCACAGCCTGATGCACATTAACCAGATAATTAATAATTTCTTTAGGGACTCCAGCTCGGCAACTGTTTTATCAACCTGCACAACATTAGGAGAGAAATGCTGCATTTGTGATCAAACTGCTGGAACTACCAATACATTCTGCAGGAACAGTAAAGGCTTCAGAGCAATCTGTGAGCCCAGTTTGACAAGTAACTGCAACATATGCGCAGAAATCAAGGCTGCTCCTTTATCAGTGCAATCACCAGACTCAAAAATCTGAGCAAGATCAGCATAACAGGAATAATTAACAGCAATGACCAACTCCCATCCAATACCCATCTTTCTCCAACACAAGTGCTTCTCAGTATTTTTTTAAAGACATTTTGCTTGTTGCAGTAACATAGTATGTCCAATCATGCAGTTCCACTATCCTTGGTATGAATAATAAATCAGACTCATTTACTTTACCACAAAAAAGGTAAAATATTAAAAAAAATAAATACTTAAGTGTCATGCGATGTGCGAATTCTACAAGCCAAGGCTTTTAAACAATTCAATGCAGAGGATGGTCACACTTTGTATAGCTCTTCCTCACAACTTTTTGCCACCCTCTGTGCACTCATGCTCCACGTTCAAGGACAGAGTCACACAGGATCTGAAACACAATACCAAAGTGCTGGCACCACATTATCTCCCCCAGCACTTAAAAATGGACTGCTGAGAAAAATCATGGTAAGTATTCTTTCCGATATTAAACTCTCCAGTGTGTTAGATATATGTCAGTATCAAGTGATTAAGAATGACTGATAATTAATAAATCACATCCACGGAGAGCGACCGGGTATTATTTCTTTCAGCCTCTGAAAAGAAGAGCTAGATTCACCCTTCTGCCTAAGCATTTTATCTTTCCAAATTAACAATCCTGTGTAACTGCTGCTAGCAAGGAGATGTTCCTTTTTTAATTCAGTGGGACTTCAAAATAGTAAGTTATTTGAGCTGCCTTTCTTCTAATAGTTTATTATTATCGTTACTGTGCAGGTAAGGAAACAGAGACCCAACATGTATGAGAGTCTTAAAGCTTCCCCACCACAAACAGGGTGCGTTCCTAAACAAAGCTTTAACTTGTCCTTTCATGACACAACCACTCTTCCACCTGAGAGAAAGCTACAGCTTTTGGCTACAGCTCAGCAGAGTATCTGCCTTCCAAAAGATATTCTGCTCTTTCCACTCGGGTCCTGGAAATGGGCCCACGCAGAGCTCCAGTGTTAGCCATGTATATCTGCAGGACTGAGCAGATATCTTTGCATATATACCCCAAAATGATACATTTCCTCCAAAGTTCGTTCTAGGACTACGCTAGTAATAAAGAATGCTTTTTCTCCTAGTCCATAACATGGCTTAATTTGTATTTTCCTTTCATATAATATTAACAGAATGATGTAATATAGCAATTTTTTAATCATCTGCTTTAGTGTTTATACAACTCTGCTCACTGTATTATTTGAGCCCCTTCATTTTCATAGTGTCAGTTACCATTATTCCATTAAATTAAATCCTTTTACAAGCATCTTCCTATAAACATGCACTAGAGATAACATAGCCACATGGTGAGGATTCACAGACTACAGTAAGCAGATTACACCTGTCTTGATTTTCAATGTAGCTGTCGGCAGAGTATATTCTCCCATCAAACTGCACACAGATCTCCTCATTAAAGCTACAGGGGAGAATAATTACAGAACAGTACATTGCAGTTTACCAATTGGTCTTGCATACATAATGGCCTATGAAAGAAAAATTGCATCCTCCAACAGCTGGGAAAATCTTTAAATTGTTATTAGTATTATTATAAAATAGCCAACATTTTAAACTATCCAATAACTTCCCTCCTGTATGCAAAGCAGACAGATAGAGGTGATCAGGTCCAAAAAGGTCTTCAACTCCCAGCCCATAAATATAATTGTTTTTCCCTTTGCAAACACTTCATTCCCCAACCTTCTGTTCCACAGTAAAATCCCTTCCTCCTGAGAAATTATGCTGACTGCAGAGTAAGCCTTGAAAGCAAATGGGTGGTTTTCTGGATCTCCTGCTGCTGAGTGTAAAGCATCACATTCCCCCACATCCTCACTCCTTGGTGGGGAAAACAGTGAGTCCATCAAGTCCCCACCATCTTTCTCCCACCAATCAGGGGAGACGGGGGTCTCAGTGGCAGCCTGTTCTCTTCAGCCACATCTGAGCCCTTCTTGGCACCACAAGCAGGTCTTTTTGCTTGGCAGCTGGCTGCTGAGGTGCTACCTCCCCAGACAAATGGTGCTGGGGAGGCTGCAAACATCCCCAGGTGGTGCAGAAGGGAGCAACCTCCTGGTGTTTCTGTCCCTGGCTTTTCACACTCCAGAGCTGAAGCATCTAGAATATACTGAACTGGCAGTCCTGTGGAATATCAGGAAGACTGATTTTTTATCTCTGTTGATAATTAAGACATGTGACCTGTGTTTGTGTTAATGGATAAAAGGCAAATCCATTTTTGGATGTTATTTGCATTCCAAGATCCCAACTGTTAGGACCTTCAGCTCCACTCAGCAACCAAACCCATCGCTCTTCAGGCACCACTTCTTAATACCAGCTCTTACTCATCACACAACAGACAACATAAGAGAAAAACAGGTATGGGAAGAGCCAAATTATTCAGATGAAACAAAGTCAAGCCGGCTTTGCTAACTTCCCTTGCTAGCCAAGAACCAGAGCATCCTAAAGCACACATTTCAGCCCCAGCAGGACATCCTGACATGCTCTCCTACTCTGCTAAACCAGAAGCTAAGAGCTGAGAACTTCAGCAACAAGAGAACATTCTGCTGGACCAATCCCAGCAGAATCAGGATCAAAGACTCCAAAAAAGACCACTTTGTACAATCAGCCCAACAGCCACCTTTTCCCAGCTCTGAGGAACAGAGACGCAAGCCACGCCAGCATGCAGAGGGACACTTACCATGTAAATGCATCTAACTGTTGGCAGCATTAAAACCATTGAATAAAATCGCTCTGTGAAACGACTCTCAGTACCAGCACTGCAAAGGATTTGCTGCTGCACTTTACCCAGCTGCACCTCCCAGACGAGCTGGCAGGCTGCAGGCTTTCTTCCAGTCTCTCTCAGCTCATTACTCGTAACAGGGACATGCCGACGACAGAAGCAGAGTGGAAAACCAAACAGAGCAGAGCCTGCTCTGGCCAGCAGGCAGCCCACCACCAAGCCAGTCACTCCTATGGACTAGGAAATCTTTGGGTTTCTCTTAGACAGCTCCCTGTTTGCAAGGCTGCACCGCATGCTCCAGGGTTAGCTGGCGGCAGGCAAAGAGAGATCACCCAGTCTGACCTCCTGTGCAAACACTGCCCAGTAACCTTCACCCATTTAAACACTGCTTTCAACTCAGCAACTCCAGCACTTTTTCTAATTAGCAAGTTTGGGTAGAGAAATTCCTGAGCATCTCAATCACTGCTTATTTTCTGCAAGGGGAAGAAAAAAATTGACATAAACTTTCTGTCTCTGGTGCAAACGTCACAAATTTTGTAAATTTGGGGTCCCAGCAAGGGCAGAAACCACCCTGGGGCAACCACCAAGAAGGGTGTCCTCCACCAGAAGTTCTGTAGCAAAGTCCAGGGGTGACGACACATGGACTCAAGGATATTTTATTCTGACCTTTACTCTTCAAGAAGGAGCCCAGAGAGACCTCCTGGGGCTTAGTTCGTATTTCAACTCTCCCTCACAGAGCAGTCTCACAGTAGAGAAGTGAAAAATAGCTTTGCCATCAATTGCACAGTAGCAAAGTTTAGCCCTTTGGGAAAATTTTCCTCAACTTCACTAGTTCTGGACCAAAACATTAATCAAATAAAACACATTAGTTATTATAGCTTGTATTAAAAATATAAATAACTCACAAAAAACTGTGCTTTCTAAGGATTAAGTTTTAGAGGTCCGTACATATCTTTTCCTTCCACTGCTGTCCCCAACACTACTGATCATGCATATTCAAATCACCCATTTAAAGGTACTCTGCAACAAAGCAATCCTTTATTAATTCAGAGTACATATTCCATGACTTTTAGGAGGAACTGCATGTCCAATGTGTCTTTAGTAATTCCACCTTCCTATTCTTTCAAAAAAAAAAAAAAAAAAAAGCCAGCCTGGAAAGTGGAGAAAACACAGGTGTAAGTCTACTACTGACTAAGCCATAATACATAGGACTATCTGGAAATTACCAAATTAGGAACCTGGTTTTCCTGGATGGAGAAGGAAGGGTGAATCATATCTACCCCAGACAAAGGCACTGAAGGAAAAGGTGGGGGGGGGGAGGAAATGTATCATTTGAGTGGAGAAACCTGTCAGATATTTCAGTAGATCAGGGCTCTGGCTATGTATCGGAGAGAAGAAGCCCTGATCAAGTCACATGCCCTTTACTACAGAAGATAAGATGAAAAGGTTTCAAAGGAAACCAATGGTGACAGTTTCTTCATTTGTATGCAATGTGACATACCAGATCCAAACTGTTGGCTACTTTTTGAACTATTTGTCAGGGGAGAGAAATTATTATTTTCTTTTATATTTTACTTTCAAGAACTCTTAGTCATTTGGGGGTTCTCCCCCCTGCTCTGTGTCCCGCCACCCTCTGTTTTATTTTTCAACCAGGATTCAAACATTCACCTTTGATGTAACATTTTTGCTGTGCATCAGAATAGCTATGCCAAGCTTCAGAAGGACAATTGAATGCAGAGAATGAAAAGGATGACATCACTTCAAACATGAACTTTTAATAAAATTATCCTGAAGAAATGTCCCTGGTGATGATTATTTTCTTTTCCTTGTATCTCCTTTTTCACTCTTTCCATGCATTTGCAACAATTCAAATTATTGCCAGGCTAGCGGCTGTAGTTGACTCGGAGCCATCAACTACTTACAAGCAGAAGTATTTCTCCCTGTTTCCCACAGATTCTGACAAGAAGAGTGTTAAATATAACACAAAAAATAACACTGTAAGATCACAAGTTGCATGTATAGCCAATAGGCTGTATAACAGCTATATTCACAAGGCAAATAAGTAAACTGGGGACTTGTGACTAGCTCAGCTTCTCCAGGACCACAACTTGATGGGTTTCAGCCCATTGTTCCCTGTTGATGTGCAAAATCTGCAGCTGCTTGTAATGTTTGTTAGTAAACTTCCTCCAAATCATGCCCTTCTTTCCAAAAAAGGTACCAAACACCTTGTCAAAGTTCATCTGTCCTAAAGAAAGGCACTCGGTATTCATGAGCCAATGATAGGTTTACAGTAATAATGTTCTCCCCGAAGTGTTGTGAAACATTCAGAAACTGCAGTAGTTGCAGCCGTGTAAGTATCTGAGACTGAGACAGCCAGACACAAAAAAATATGTTGCAGTCTCCTGGGTGAAGGAGAAGGTACTCAAACCACAGGAAAGCGATACAACATTCACTTCTAGCTGTGGTACAGCCCAGTAGGTCAAATTTTAAAGTTGCAGAATTTCTTTTTAAATGTGAAAAATATTTTAAATGTTTCATGACCTTTTATAAATCCTTGAGAATCCTAGAATAATGCTAATAAAGAATGCTGAATTAGAGGACTCAAGTTGAAAACCCTTTAAACATGGAGGGGAAAGAAATAGCTCTTCCAACAATATTTTTCTCAATCAGCCCAAATATTTTTGAAGCAAACTGTTTCGAATACACAGGTCACATGTATGAGTCTACTGAGAGTTTACAGAGATATTTATAGAGAAATTACTGCAATACAAAGATTTAGAGTCACTTAGAAGGTCTTAAAAAGCATATGACAATACCTTTAGTGCATAAAGCTGCTGTCAGAAACTCCTGTCAGTGAAGTTTTTTCCCACACCATCACCTGCTCTCTGTCCATGCAGCCCAGACCTTCCTCGGGGCTGTTGTAACATCCCTTGTAGGGCAGCAAGAGGAAAAAGGCTGCACCTTCCCACCAGGTTCCCCAGCTCGCCAGCCAGCCCTCAGGGCTCCTGCTCCAGCCCTGCTTTCCCAGAGCTGCAGCTGCAGTCCATCTGCATCTCCTCCTCTGACACAGACCAGAGCAAACATGCCCGCAGTTTCCCTTGCTACTGTACCAAAGCCTTGCATTTTATTTTTTTTTAATGTCCTTGAAGCAACACAAATCACAAAATTCAAAACCCACATAAGGAACAATAACTCTGGTGTAAGCCAGCACTGACCTCTCCCACCTGTGCCAACATGAAGACCATTGCACTAGCAAATGTTTTAAGAGGTGCTTCTTCCCCCCTCCCCCCCCCACCCCGATAAATTCTAACTCTGAATTTCAAAAGCTGCACTAACAGAAAAAAATCAGTGGGATAAATCCCTCTCCTGGACACACAAACACATGCAGTTTCACATTACTTGCAAGTGGCCTGAAGAGTTTGCACCCTGCCCACACGTCACTATGTGGTTGTGCAATGAGACTTCAGTTTGATAGGCACAGCCCCACAGCAAGCATCCCTCGTTACAAAACACCCATGTAATTAGTATTCTAACCCACATTACAGTGCATGTCCCTGCCAGCACATCAGGTGCCTGCTAAGGGTGACCCTGGGACACACCAAACCAATACAAGAGTAAATCTTTACAAGAAATATAAATTGAAAATGCAGATTCGAACTGGGCATCACAGATTAGTATGATTTGAAACCGCTGACACATCCACGGGGGATATGAAATATAAAGAAGGTGGGGAGACTCTATAGGCAAAGGATATATATGTTTATATATATCTACACACATACATATATATCATACAGCAGTCTCATCACCCAGCTTCTGACACCAAACTTAAATGGACAAGTTACTCTTCCTTGGCTCCCTCAGCAGAGAAGAACAACATGGCAAGAAATCAGCTTTTCCAGGGGTGCTCAAGAGTTAAAGCCTGGGGAAGGTGGCCCCCTGAAGTGGCTACTGACCTGCATTAGGAGTCTGACAGGTATAGGTAGCTCTTCTCACACTCTCAGCAGGTGGCCCAGGCTTGAGCAGACTGAAGTAGATGCTGGTTCACCTGAGTACACAGCGCTGCAAGTAACAAAAATTCGTTTCTTGCTGCAACTGTCCCTGCTACAGGAACAACAACTTCCAAAGACAGACAGGCTTTCAGTTATCATTAACTGAGTCAGCCATTCAGGGTCAGCTGCTAGCAGGTATGAATCAGCACCATCAGGCTTTTCAAGTAGGTGTTAAAACCCAGGTGAAACTCAGCCTCCCTTCCCCAGGTGCTAAGCAAACCAGAGTTTTACCGTTGTGGTGCTGGGTGGGCTGTGGCTCTTGCCAAAGAAGTGACTGCAGCTGGGAAGGACTGCATATACCCTCCACCATGGGAACAAGGGGGTGGAGGATAGCTCATTTTGTACCTTCCAGTAAGGCCAGTGAGTTTTCTCCCCTGTGTAGGTGTTGTGTTTTTGTGTCATGCCCAGGAGATGGAACAATTCAGACGTGCTCAATATCCTTCTCCCGCCCACTCAGTGTAACACCTTAGTCATCAAATCGTCCTATTGTGCTGCTCAATACTTTCTATAACAGTAGGAATATGAGAGTATGTCCAAAGATAGCAATGAACACACAAGGTAATTATTTTTAAGCTTGCTAATCACAATCAATAGTTTCTTAGCAAAACTGATGAGCTGGAGTTGGCTCCTATTTTTAACCAATAAGATATGCAGTCAAGACTTGAATTACACCATCGGGCAAGTCTCCAAACTCCTAATGACTGCCAGCCAAGAGAAGGATGGGTCCTTGGTGGGTCTTACTCCCTTCCTGAGCATGATATCAAAGTATTTTTTCCAGAGACTATAAAGCCAGAAGTGGATTTTAACTGCTGCACAACTTCACCAAAAACACCAAACAAGAATCTAACTCCATACATGAAAAAGGAGTTTACAATTCTTAAAAAGCCTGAGGATGTTTGCTTGATGAGTTTGAAGTTTTGTAGCTGTCATGTAACAGATAAACTCCTCGTAGAACAGTGCCGTGTGCCTTCCAGGGGTGTACAATTAGAAACAGATGAATACAAGTTGAAGACTCATTAGAAAACTCATACCCTCTTCCTGTTTTGGTAGGATTTTTCCTTAAAGTAATACTTCTCATGTTTTGCTATCCCTTGATTTTTTTTATTTTTTTTTTATTATTTTTTTTACATTCCAAAAGCCCTAACTTTCTGTGTTCCTTTTGGGAAATTCCTTCATTCCCTGCCACTGACAGAACGTGTTCCACCCCCTACAATAGAGCCTAAAATCATTCCCAACATTCAGCGCTGCAGCAATAATTCCCTCTTGGAAGAAGGAACATGGTTTCGTTTGTTTTGTTTCTTCTATCCTCTGATTAAAAGCAACAATGAGTCCAAAGGAGTTGTACAATACCATCAACTGTAATTGTTGCCTCTCACAACAAATGTGAAGGGGATCAGGAAACACACCCACCCTTGATTACTGGGAAAATATCAGGGATAAAAGATGTCAGCAGGGGCAAGTAATTCTGTTCATCAGCTTCCAAAAATGAAGGTAAGAGAGACCAGCACCAGGCCTCCATTCATTTACTGGATGGATTTACAGCAGTTCAGAGGTTGCAGAATTACACAAGCAATTAACACTCCCTTGATTTTCCTGTCCTAATCCTCCAGTCTAGGATATTTTCAACTTTTTTTCTAATGTCTGCTGCTGAATGAAGAAGGCTGAGTGATGAAGGTGTCCATGAGGTGTGTGGTTGGGTCAGCACCTCTCGAGGAGCAACATCAGGCCAGTGGTACAAGGAACACTGCTTGCTGACAGAATTTCCCGACACCGAACATGACCAATGCTCTCTGCACCAGAAGGAGTGACACTGCTGTACTCAACGGAGGTTTCTGAAGCCTCCCCCAAACATTATATGCAGTGTCACTGTTTATTAAAGATAACTAATGCCCTAAGTCTTTATTTACTTCTGTTTATTGCTATTTTAGCAAGAGTCACCAGAGAGCAGCTATGCTTCTGGTCCACCAGGGTTCTTTAATCACTGTTAGCAGGTAAAATCATGTGTGACAACTAATCCAAAAAGCAGATTATATTTATTTTGGCTACAGTGGCTTGCAATTCGTTAAAATCAACAAAGCCTTTTCATTAGCCCCCTGCTGATGTCCTAAAACCAGATATTTCCTGGGTCTCAAAGCACAGAGCTACACACGTGCAGCAAAGCTGGGACTGACAGACTTGCTCTTGCCATACTTACTGTAAAATCTTATTAAAAACAACAGCAAACTTCTTATTTTCTTTCATAAAAGGGCTTAATTTATGATCTCAAATTCCAAAATCAAAATCTTAGAGGAGGAACTTCTTAAATTTCAAGACGTATTAGTGAATCAACAGTACAATTACCACTGAATTACTTGCTCAGGGTTGTGTGTTGTAAAAAAAAGCTGTTGTAACACTGCAAGGAGTGAGATTACAGCTTCAGCAAGTCTAAATATTAGCCTACATTCTTGCTGAGCCCCCTGCATTCTGGAACCACATTTGAATAATTGAATTTCTAGTTAACAGTGTGATCTTGCAACTCTCATTCTATGTGATATCATGATCTTTGGCCATAATCTCCTGATAACACTGCCTCAGACCTGCAATCACGAAAATATACATTGGGGATCCCAAGTGTTCAGAGTAGATCCGCACAAAAGTTAGAGTTCTGTCTCTTCTCCAACGTCACTACTCTTCAAACACTGCCAGGAAGTTCACAAACCCAGACACAGCCTTACCATAACCACCAAGGGCCACCATTCATCCAGAATAGGAAATTAATGCATTAGAAGGACACATAAACTGATATATATGACACTGATTTACATCAACCCTCTTTCCCCTCTCTTGTTATGAATTCCCTGAGTAACATACACATTTTTGGTCACTGCTGTCACACCCGTTGGGCAAGCGACTTAAGTAACACCCTTGCCACTGTGAAAAAAGCCACTCCTGACCTGCATTCTACCATGCAGACATATTTATTTCCCACAACTGGATGTGGATGTGGACCTGCTTTGTAAATTTTCATGTCTACTGCTGAAGTGGAGCTCCTTGTTTGTCCCCCAAGCACAATCTCGAACATTGTCAAGGCCGATTATTAGACATCACTTCACACCAGCCTTTTCCACATCTGCAGATCTCCAGCAGTTTAGAGGGAAGCCAAGAGCAGTCCTTTAGTGAGAGAACCGTTCCTAAACACACAAGCCAGCACAGTGCCAGGCTGCCCCTGAGACAGGAGGGTCACTTCATCTCCCACCATGCCACTGTCCTCCAGCCAGCTGCAGCCCCTCCAAGTTCACACTCTGAACACAACAAACCGTCTGCTAAAGCAGAGAATAAAATCCAGCCTGGGAGGAAAACCAAGATACAAAGCTTTTCTCCAATGGCTAATCAGAGTTTTGTCCACAGGGAAAACTGAGCTCCATCTGATGTACAACTTAGCGTTTTGGCTCTCCATAATTAAAACTATTGTTGCCATGGCAATACAAAGGCTGTTAAAAATATACGCCAGGCTAATATCATGCCTCTTTGGTGATACAATTTGTTGTCCCAGTCTGGCTTGTGCCAGGATGGAACAAAACGTGACTCGGAAATAGTTGACTTGACGAGGTTTGTTATTTAGGAGTCAGATGCTGTGTGAGCTGTAAGACCACTTTCTCAGGCTCCCTAACACGACCACTAATCCTGTTAAAGTCAATAGCAGTTTTAAAGATAATTTCAAAGAGAGCAGTTTTGATCCTTTACTACTAAATTTCTCGAAGCACCGTAAAGAAAATATAAAAAAACATATAGAGTAAAATAAAGAACGAATCAGAAGGATTAACATACATATTCTTAAAAGTAGATACAAAATTAAAAGCAAAAACCTGATTATAGGTTCAATACCACAAACACCCAGGCTTTGGTTGGCACTTATTTATTCCTTTGAAACTGTAGTCTCTATTGAGCTTGTAATAATCAAGCAGGACTTAGAGGTCACCCAGGGGCCTCTGAATAGCAGCAAGTAATCTGCTATTTATGAAATATCATAAAGCATCACTCTTTCTCTATGGATACACACCTATATATGCATAACCCACACAGACACACCAAGAGGTTTTTTTATAGGATGGCACAACAATTTTAGGAGTTTTGTGATTTGCAATCTAGTAATTTCTTCCTTATGTGGAAATCTCTAATCGGATTCCTGAGGGGAACAAGACTCTACTCACGTAGAAAACTTACAGGTGCAACTGCTACTTTTAAGCAATTGTGTGGGAATATCTGCTACAACAAAAAGGCGAGCTGCAGAGACTTAAGTAAAAATCCCATTGATGCCAATGTCTATTGACAACAGTCAGAGTTTTGCTTCTTTCTGGAATGGAAAGCTTCATATACGGCCCAAGCACAAAAAAAGAGAGATGGCTGTGGGCTGTAAAGTGGGCAAGTGCACGAGAGATCCACCCACACAACAAGACAGGGACTTTCTTATATCACCTGGATTGCTATGGCTCTTGTACTGCTGCAAAGCAAAGTATTTTCTATTATCCAAATCCCAGCATGGAGTTTGTGTGCAAGTGCTTTAGCTGCCATGTGGCCCCTGAAGGATCAATTACAGATGAGGGGACTGATGATGGAAGATCTCTAGGACCATCAGTGTTAAGCAGCAAGACAGAGTAGGCGGTGTAAAACAAGAAAGTTCAGCAATGACATCTATGGTGAGGGACCAGGAAGACCTGTTTCAGAGAACTGATACCTCGCAGAGACTCTTTTCTCACAGAGCAGCAAAAGAAACCTGGGCACTTCCCCAAGGAACAGATCCAGCACCAAAGTCCAAACAGCATGGTCCAGGGTCATCATGGCGTAGGTGTATATAACAAAGTAATATAAAGAATTCAAACCCCAATGCTTTACCTCCCATTGTTCTCCCCGTAAGAAAGAGAAGTGAAAAAAAAAAAAAAAGGCATCATAGCAGTTGGGCACACTGCTTTATACACTCCTGGAAAGAGTTTATTAGCATAGTCTGGTCATTAGCACATGATAAAATTCTACAAAAAACACATGAGGCTATGAAAAAAGAATGGGAGGAAAAACTAATGGACCAGAAGAAGAACAATAAACTGGCAGATGGGAGGTCCCAGCTCAAGAAGAATTTGAAGGAATGGAGAGATGTATTCTTGGAAGAGAAAGGGTACATCAGGTAGCTGACATATTGAGTTTCCAGGAAAGAGGGGAGAGTATTAATGACAGTGCAGCTGACGGTTTCAGCAGCTACCAACGAAATGATTTGCCCTTCTTTTTCAGCTGAAGAGGTGACAGTGTGGATATGGCAGCTGATTTACATACATCATCATAACTTTCATAGGAATATCAAATTTCTTTATAAGGACTTGTAGTACCAGCTTTGCAGGTCAGTGTCAATGTCTAACAGAGCCACTAGAGACGAAGGGGAAGATTCAGAGGGGCTCTGAGGTGGTTAAAACAGGGCTTAACCTGAATCTAACTGCCCAATTGAAAAAAAGATTCCAAAATCTCCCACTTCAGTAACTGTAAATGCATCAGGGCTAACATTTACGACCACAAAGATCACTGGAAATCAATTCCTGCTACCCTGGCAGCCGTGTGCCTGTCACCTCTCAAAACTCCACTGTGATCTCACACAAGTAACTCAACAGTGCCTTTCTTGTGAAGAGGCCCAGTTCCAAAGGTGAGCTTGGGCTACTACAATCACACACTAATGGTTCCCTCTTTCCTCAGCCCTGCTTTTTGCCAGTGACTCTCCAATATAAAACACACAAGTTCTGCCATAACAGAACAGTGCCTACCGTGCAAGGCATGTGTCTCCGGCTATTGCAAGGAGGCTGGCTGACTGCACAGGCCAATCTTTGCTGGTCTGAACTAAATCTTTGCTTTGGTTCAGCCCACAGCAAAAAGTATTGGTTTTTAGTGGTTACAACACACTAAATTGGAAGCACATAAGGTGACCGAAGGGGTAACTAAACATTGCCCCAGAGTTTCATTTCCAAACCCCAGAGTTTGGGTGATGATAGCATACCAAATACAAAACTATTTGTAGGATTGGGCCTTAATTGTACACAAACTCTTGCCCAGTATGAGGAACAAGGAACAGGCACCAAGAAAGCTCATGAAGAGCAGATTCCAACCATAAACCAGGTTAAGTAATACATCAGGGCTTTAGAACATACAAAACAATTAAGGAACCAACACGGTGTTTGCTATTCTTCCCAGTCTGACTTTATTATGTTCTCACCATTTGCAGATGTCCCATCTATTTATGACGTTCTTTATAGCACGTAGATTTTGTTACAACAAAAATTCAGGTTGTGGATTTTTGCCAGTGACAAGCTGATGTTGCTCAGAGCAGCATTAAAATGCTATCATGCTGTTAGATTAAGTAACCTATTTTCTCTACTAGCACAGATTGTACTTTAGTTTTGCCCTTACACCTACCAAATTGCTGTTTTTTGCAAGATTTCCTTTTGAAGGTAGTTGCCAATCTCCAAACCAATGTTATTTTCACCAAATGAAAGAGGAGTTTGTAAAGGAGTACAATAAAAGCAGGAGCTGGACCTCTTTGCAAGAGTTTTTTTATATTTCAAAAATAATATAAAAGAAAAAGGCAGTAAGGCAAAATAATAACTTGTATTTCTTCTTTACTTTTAAGCAAGAATTCTTACCTCCCATGAGATGACTCATGAGATATTGCCTCACGTGTTATTTTGAAACAGGCTTTATAAAGTAAGTAGCTGTGGTATGTACCCCCTAGATGTACCTGGTCCTAAACCTGCTGACATAACAACAACTAATGATTTAACTTTTTTTTTCCCTTTGATACTTTCCATTTTTAACCCTCTTCTGAAAATCTCTCACCTCTCTCTGCCAACCGTTCAATTTGGGGCATTTTCATCTGTAGTTCTTTAAAGGGAATAGTCTGTGATAAGAGACAATGAGACCAGAAACGAACGGCTACAGTCAAATGTGGACTCAGGTGTTCCAGCTAGGGCAGTTCTAGGACATTACATATAAATACTACATAGGCTGGAGAAATAAAAAAATACCACTCTGAAAAAAAGAGGCCAAACTACAAGAAACCAGTCGCATCGATTAGCTGATCAGTTTGCCAGTGAGTGATTAGTCAGAAAGACTGGAATTAGTCAATGCAGCGCTGTCTCCCATGAATAAAATGTGGGGAGGACACCCTTTCCCACCCTCGGTGACAGATGATATCTGTTTTCTCTGGTGAGTTTGAATTTAAGAGCCACTGAAGCTCAGCAAGTGTATATTCTGGCTCAAATGAGCTGAAAATTGCATTCAATTTGAATTTCAAAACCAGAGGAGAAGGAAGAATGAGGCGAGAGGGAGGGAGAGAGCTCAGCAGGACCCATCAAGCCAGGTCCCTCTTGCAGCAGGTCCAGCTGCACCCAAGACAGGCTGTGGAGCTGAAACCCAGGGCATGATGCAAAGGAAAGAGCATTGCTGGACAACAGCCCAGTTCCAGTTTAAAAATAAACGTTTTGCTGTCAGGATCAAAGCAAACTCTGCTTTTATGTATATTACAAGCTATACGTTCAGAAGAAAAAGATTCTTCTGGTTACTTGAGCAGAGAGGCAGTGGGAAGGTAGGGCTGACCAGAGGGATGGGGTGTCCAACTTTCCCACTGGAAAAGTCTCAATAATTCAGACTAATCTGAAAGTACTTGCTATCTCCTTGAAAAGAGCATATATACTGAATGTAGGCACTGAATTTTCCTGAACATAAGGTTCATTTAAGGTTACACTTTTTAGCGTAGGGTAACATTTAATTTATGTCTTCGTGGGTGAAAGGATTTTTTCCCCTTCCCTTTGTGCATTAAATTTACAGTTATATCTGATGACACTGAAAGAAATGGAGTTACGCCTGCAACCCAAATATATCCTGTAATTTGATGGCATGATAGCAGTTGGTCTCTTCAATGGAACTGATAATGTCCAATATTCAATATAAAAATGATAACATACCAAATCAAGACATTCTTCAGCAAATTTCTTACTGACTTCAGTGTGCAATTTGACCCAAGGGTTCGGAGTAGTAATAAAATAATTACAATTAATCATGGGTAATAATTAATAATGTAAGGATTAAAATGTGTCCATTTATACATTCAGGATCAGCATTTTCTAGGTACCCTTGAGACACTTTTAGCTTCCCTTCCCAAATAGAATGCTTGCAGTAGCATTTAGAACTGGAGAGTCCAGCCATCAGAGAAACTGGCTTTACTTTGTCTCATGATATTCATTATATTGCATTACATTCACAGATAGAAGGGTCCCAGTAACATACATTCTCTGATGCAGCTTAGATTTCAAAGCTCAATTATACTACAAGGTTTCCCCCTTTTTCCAACTGTTTCTTTCCTTGATAAATCAGTAAATTGCTAACTTACATATATACTTCACATGTATGTGATGTGAGTCAGGATCCAAACCCCACCCCCCAAAAAAAACCCAAACCAAAACCAAAATGTGAGGTCAATTTTCCTAGCCATTGCATCTAATGAAAACTCCCAAGCAAGAGTTAAGCACACACTAATAGATATACCTTGGAATGCTGTGCCTTCAGCAAGTCTTGGATTTCTCTCTATGGCAAAAGACTGCACTAACACACAAAGTGAGCTACCGTGCCGGTTTTAAGTTTTCCCATCACCAAAGCAATTTTAACCAGTTCTTTTGGCAGATGAAGAGACAATGTGACCACTTCTAAATTCTGTTTGCAAACTGCCCCACCCAGAAGAAAAGTTTCCAAATACTGCAGTCACTTTGATAAAATTGCATATATATTCACAACCACTTGAAAAAGCTCTTACACATCGTTGTGCACCACACTGGTCAGAGGAACTACTCAAAGTACAGGGCACTTTGTAGATATTCAAATATGCAATTGTATCCCTTGTTTTGGAAGGCATTTTTGGGTATTATTGTTTCAAGTTTCATTCTTGCAGTGTCTTTGTGCTGCCTAGATTGTAATGCCCCACAAATACTGAACTCCTGTCTCCATACTGCTCCCTGTATGCTCTGGTTTCCCTAAATACAGACCCCAGAGGTTCATTTCTGGAGGGGAAGAGAAGAAATACACAGACATGTCTCCATCACTCCATTTCTCACAGAAAACTTTCTTTGTAAATCAGATTATCTGCCCTTACAACACTTACTTTACTGAAGATGATACCCACTTTACAGGAGAGAGAAAAGAACAATAAATATGCAAAATATATGGCATACTCCTGACAGATCAATCTTCATACTGGAGCTTCTAGATCTAGCCAGTAACACATAATAAGAGTATTAGCTTGATGACAGCATTGCATTAAATAGCTCCATGGCTTCCAGACCAGAGCCAAGCCACGTTCAGCCCGCTCCGGTCCATCTGCACCTACTCATGTGGACATGCCCCTGATGGTGCTCTGCTCTTCCAGCTGGAAAGGCCCTGCCTGATCCCGCTATGGCTGTTGGCGCTCAAACTGCTCCATGGCCTTAGCGTCGTTAGCAGGCAGCAGAGAACACCGAGCGAGCGTGGGTGACAAGCATGGCATCAGAGGAAATACCTGACAATTTCTCCAAGGTACTGGACGCTGGAGTAGTTTAGCTGAATGGCATGCATGCCCACGTAATGCTGCAAACTCAAGAAGACCTTGTGTTATTTACTAGGTGAGTGCTGCTTTCATGCACTAAAATATTTTATCTGTAGGGCTTGCCTGTTTGGGGGAAAAAAAAAAAGTTCCCTATTTCTTTTCTAGAGACATCCTAGTTGAGCATCACTTATTCAACACTGCATGATTAACGTTATGAAACACGGTCATACCTTACCAAAAAAACCCCTAGGAGGGCTTTTTTTTTTCCATTTCACATGGAAGCCTCCTTCCACAAACTTTTCTTCAGTTCTTTGACTCATTGCTATCAAAACTGGGGAAACATGAAGTCGGGCAGACCACAAATCAGAGTATAATTGCAAAACCCATTAGATGAGAACTCTGCCACTATTTTCTCCTATAAAATATTTTACACCAAAAATGTTCTTACTGCGGCAATATTTGCGGTAAGAGCACGCTGCCTCTCCAAGTCTAGAGAAAAAAAGGAGAAAAATATTGCTGGGTTTTCTTGTTGTTAATTGGGACCACCCTGGTTTTGAATAATTTACAAGGTAAATTATAAAGGGTGAGTCTTTATAAATGACATCACAGAGCTTCAGCAAATCCACGCTGTCCAGTGAAATTACTTATTCCACGGAAACAATGCTGCTCTCAGAGGTGGCATGACAAAGCCTGCAAACAAGCAATATGGTGGAAAACACTGATCCATAGCTGCCCTGAGACGACCACATCCCCCAGAGAAGAAGGGTGTGAATATATGCCAGTCTCCTCAAAGCCTTTCTTGGTACCAATTCCAACCTCAACCTGTTAAAGTCCATCCTTGGTTGTTATGGCACAAGACAGCCGATGATTTATTAGGAGCTCTTAGCTCCATCAGACAGTTTACAATTAACAGCTTCTCCTTTTCTTAAATATAAATATATACATAAATGAAATCAGAGCTGCTAAGTGCTGGGTGTACCCAAAGCTTCGATGACATCACCGGCAACTGCCAGTCACCCAGAATGCAAAAATAAATAAGGGATGAGGGTGGGGGGAGTAGAGGGGGAGGCAGGGTATTTACTCAATCAGTACCTATTTTTGAATTTCCTTCAAGCTGGCTTGGACCAAGAGCCATCAATTATTTAAAAGAAGTAACATGATGCTTCCTTTGTTGAGGCAAATCTGCAAGCAGACCCCAAGAGAGAATAAAAAATGAATTAGGCAGAATTTATTAGTGCGCTTGAAGAAAACAGATTCAGCTATCAGAGCTGACTGTGGTTTTAAAAATAGTGTATTTCTGCCCATGAACAACAGTTACTCTCTTTCTCCTTTACCCCACTAGATCCTCAATAATCTCACCTCTCACCTCTCCTTATGCTTTCTTTTTTCTTTTTGAAGAGGGCATAACACTGAAAGAGGCATCAATCATTCCTTAAACTTCTTCCTTCTTTTCTGACTTGACTTGATGTATTGTCTTCATTTAAATTACAAATATACTAATCTAAAACACTGTTTACCAAGCAGCATATTAAATGAAAGATGCAAGAAATTGCATCACTCACATTTTAAAAATGACTTTAGACTCAGGGACACATAAAAACAACGAGACAGGATGATCTGCCTTGGTTGCTATATTTCAATCCTAGCAAATAAGATGCGGTTTTCTGCTCAGGACACTGCCAACCCCTGGTCAAAAAAATCCTACCAAAATCAGTATAAAACCTCCTCCTTGGCAAATGTTGGTTGGAGTTCCTGCGACACTCTAGGAATGTGTAGATACAATGAGATCAAGGTCTCAGTTCCTGGGTCTGCACCTGGTCAGTCATGGAGTTCACACCTGAGAGAGTCACTTCAGGGCTGTGAGCAAGGGTCTGGCCATGCTGGAGGCTGCAGCATGGATAGAAACTAATCTGAGGCTGATTTCAAACCCGGTGACAGCACTCGGCCACAGGAACTATAACAGCAAAGAGAACACTTGCAGGACAAAAAAAAAAAGCACTGCCTTCATTCAAAGGTTCCCTGCTGCATCCTTCACACCAGGGAAACGATGCATTTAGATCATTTTGGGTGACCTTTTGTGGCATCCAGCAGCTGGAAAGGGCAAATGCCGCTGTACAAAAACACGGAGCTTGCTTGCGCGTGAGCGCAGCAGGGCGGACAGGCTCAGCCCTCCTCCTGGCATTGGGGCTCCTTCCCCTTGGCCTCAGGGTGGTTGCCAGCAGCTGGGAGGCTTGGCTGAGGCTCCCTCACTTGCCCCTCTCCTCCTGGGAGGGGCTGGGAGCAAAGGTGCTGGCACTCTCCACAGCACAGTGAGAGTGCAGGGCGGTCATGGCTCAGCAGGGATGAGCCTCAGGAATCAGGTTTTAGGCTGCCTCCTTCTCTCCCTTCTCCAACCCCAAAACAAAACAAAGGTCATCGCTTACTAGTACCTCTGCTGGTAGGGCTTGATTAAAAGCACCCTTAGTCCAAAAGCCAAATAAGTTTGATACAAACTGAGAACACAGCCTCAAGGAGCATTTTCTCACATTAAAGAAATTACTGGAACATTACTTGTCAGCACAAGCCTGAAAGAAACTACAAACCTTTGGAAACAGAGACCATTAATGGCCAGATATGTTTGTGTTTCCTCAGATTAGTTCAGAGAACGGACCTTTTCACAGATATGGCCTAGTGTCAGGCATTAACAACATGGATTGTGAATCACAGACTTATAAAATAGTTTTGGTTGGAAGGGACATTCAAAAGTTTCTAGTCCAACCCCTCTGCAATGAGCAGGGACATCTTCAACTAGTCCAAGTTGTTCACAGGCCCATCCAATCTGACCTTGAATGTTTTCAGGGATGGGGCATCCACCACCTCTCTGGGCAACCAGTTCCACTGTTTTACCACCCTCATTGTAAAAAATTTATTCTTCATATCTAATAGATCCTCTCGTAGTTTAAAACCATTACTCCTTGTCCTGTCACAACAGGCCCTGCTAAAAAGTTTGTCTCTATCTTTCCTAAAGGCCCCCTTTAGGTACTGGAAGGTGCTCTAAAGTCTACCTGGAGCTTTCTCTTCTCCAGGCTGAACAATCCCAGCTCTCTCAGCCTTTCCTCATGGGAGAGGTGCTCCAGCCTCTGATCATTTTTGTGGCCCTCCTCTGAACTCACTCCATCAGGTCCATATTTATCCTGTGCTGAGGACCCCAGAGCTGGATGCAGTACTGGATGGAGGACCTGAGAGCTGGATGCAGATGTGTTCTCATGAGGGTGGAGTAGAGGTGCTCAACCTGCTGCCCACACTGCTTTTGATGTAGCCCAGGACTTTTGCTTGTAACCCAGGGCTGCAAGCAATGCGCCTGAAAGGCTGAGCACTACAAGTTACCCTTTTAAAATTAGTAATGCAGAGAGAATGAAAATAATGAAAAATATTTAAACCATTCAATAGAGAACTTTTTTTTTTTTAAGGAAAATATCTATATTTGGTTGTGGGTGGTGCTGACCACAGGGGCAGCACACTAAGCCCAGCTTACCCCACCAGGTGCTAGCAGTGGCACCACGGTGGCCCCTACTTCTCCCCATTTCCCACACCAGGTCCCACAGGACCCTCAGCACATGCTGCAATGTCTCACTGGGAATGGTCTGGTCTTGCTGGTGTGCAAGAGTCTACACAAAAGCAGTTCCTTGTTTCTCAGATATTCATCACCCATGTGGTGCCCTGATCAGATGCCCAGCCTTCTGAGGGAACAAAGGTGCCGTAGCACCTGCTCTTCTCCAAAAGGCATTGCCTTCAGGCTGCTCTCTAAAAATCATAACAATCCTTTATTCCAACCACTTGAGTTCACAAAATCCCCACTGGCTTCTGATTGCACATGTTTAGTCGGTACCTCTGTGGGCCTTTTGCTAACCCAAACATGATTATACATCATAAATCTAAACACATTCATGAATTTGCCTTTGAATAAATACTTTAAGGGTAGCATCAAGTTTCACACTATTCTACTTTCATACATAGCTGCTTTCCTTTTTCACTTCCACATCAGATGCCTCTCTTGAGCAGACGAAGAAAGAATTGAAAAGACCTAACTCAAGTGAACATGAAAGCTGACACTGGGAGGTGCCAAGGCAACATCATTCCACTTCTCTTTCTCACCTCTTCCTCTCTGGTAACCACAAGATCCTGAATGCCAAACTTTGGAAAATATCCTTGCAGAGGTAGCATCTGCTCCCTTGGCATACTTCTTAAGCAGTTGTACTGGCAGCTTTAGATTTGTCCAAGTCTATCATATGACAAGAGTGCAGATGGGTTGCCTTGGATGCTTTGTCTTCCCGGATGCCATTTTCCTTTTATTAACATTTTATTCTAAGGAAACATATGTACAAATCTGTATGTGGAAGGCTGTATGTACACACAATTTCACACCAGTGAGGGGTTTTGTCTAGCTTCTCTCTAGATTTTTTACTAAAATTTAGCTTGGATTCTTCCAAGGGCCCTGACTTTTATTGAAGTCGGTATGTGGCATCAAGCAGATTAGGTCCTCACTGTGTGGATCTGCATTTCAACCAGCTATTCTTCCACAAGCCATAACTTTTCCCATCTGTGTTGATCTTTCTTCGCAAATTAACACCTGAGTCCTCGGAATATTAGATGTGTAGGAAAGCTGCTCATTTTGAGTTAAATTCTGCTCTCAGTGAAATCAATGGGAGTTTTGCCATTTGTCCATTATTCACACAAATAAATAGCAGAGCTATGACACAGTTGCCATATATAGTGGACCCAGTCTTTTTCTCTTGCTTTCTTAGCTTTATTTTCCCATCTTATCTTCCATACACTAATCACATAGTCACAAGTCTGAATATACTTTTTTTTTTACCTGTAAAAAACACGACTTAGTTCAAATTAGCCAGTAAATTGTGAAATGCAACACAATAAAAGTAAAGGATTCTGAGGGAAATACAGAACAAAGAAGAAAAAAAAAATAAACACAACAAAAACCCCTCCAAAATAATCTGAATAGCATATTCCTAACTTTTCTGAAAGATCTTTCTGTGAGAGTATTTGTTAGAATGTTTCATGAATACAGTATGAATGGTTTTCAAAGGTGTTTTAAATGAAATGTAAACCAGAAGTGCAATACTCCAAAACCAGGGTACATTTTCTGAGCATGTTGTAATACACCAACCTGTTATTTCCTGGGCAGATAAAGGCACAAAGAATAAAACTACAAACTATCTTTCCATTTATTGTAACATGCTGTTCCAACATGGCATAAAATATACTGATTGATGTCCAAAATAGACAAAAATCTACCACCCTTTATTCACCTTCTCCGGAAAAAGCTTGAGAAAGCCACAACTTACATTAGACAAGAGACACCAAACATGGGCTCTGATGATAAAAGTGGAAAGTTAATTTCAGAATATAAAGATCTGAATTACAATCCCAGATATCTACAGCTAGAATCTATGAAAAACTATGAAACTGACCTCTCCACTGGGATTTTCACCCAGTGGTACCATGGTGGCCCCTACTTCTCCCCATTTCCCACACCAGGTCCCACAGGACCCTCAGCACATGCTGCAATGTCTCACTGGGAAATGGTCACCCATTTTTTGCTCTAACCCCTTTTACAATAGCAGCTCCTAATAGATCTGTTATGAGGAATCACAATTGATAAAACTGAACAGTTATTTACCCCTCCTTTAAAATGAGACAGTGAACTGGTTAGGATTCAGAGAGATTTTGGGGATTTGGGCACAACCACAGCATTGAAAAAAAAACCCAAACAAACCAGCCATTAACAGGAGCAGAAGAGCTTAAAAGTCAAGTGCCAGAACTTAAGAAGGTCTACAGAGAGTGGATCATCTCACCTTTCTGCATCTCAGAGGGGTCTATGCCTTTCAGGTCAACATGGGACATTCACATCCTTCTATTCTAATTCATCTCCAGTGAATAAATACGATAAGGACAAAAACTGTTTGAGAAAATTATAAAGTCAGCTTGACATGAGTACTAAATATTCTGCGAGGGTATAATTTGGCTCACATAAGTGAATAGTTTCAACTTCCCTTAAAGTGGACAGAATACCCTTTATAGAGGGAATATTATGGCATGATAGTTATTATCCAAGTAAGGGAATTGCATTTCGTACTCTTTACCACAGTATACATATGTCATAAACCTAGATAAACTTATATATAATCCTTTTAATACAAAACATATACATAGGCACACATTCACATCATACACACATAATAAACATACCCACCTTAGATAAAACAGTTTATACTTTTGAGCACCTCTCATGAGGCCCACAGTAATCCAAAATACATAATGCTTACATAAGGTATCATCAAAGGAAGCAATCTTATTTAATTGAGAAATGAAGAAAACAAGACAGTAAATAAACTTGTCCATACTTGAACAGTGATTCTCTAGGAGTGCTGAGAATAAAACCTAGAACTCTAAACCACAAAACATCATCCTTGTCATAGGATCCTTGTGCAATATAGCCAAGAATTACATAAGCCCTTTTATGCCACTGCAAGTAAAAATGTCAGCATGAAAGATTGAGAATAATTAATTTTGCATTTCAGCAGATACTTTTTTTAGATGTTGCATGTTGGATGGATTGTTATATGAAATCTTCAGAAATTTTCCTTTTCAGACACACAGTGTGTAGGGCCTTCATCTGAGAATAGACCTCAAGACCTCTGGGAAAGAAAAAGGAATTGGATCTGTGTTTCTGATGTCCTGAGTAAGAGCTTTGAGCTAATGCCTAAAATTAGGGGACAGTCAATCACAAACTCCTTAAAAGTTATAACCTGTCAATTGTTATTCTAAATTAAAAGTCTGGAAAAAATTGGATTAACTTTTTAATATCATCAGAATAGACAAAATCCAGTTTTGGTGAATTGATGATCCCCCTTGTTCCTTCTTTCTTTAAACAATAGTTATACATACAGCAGCTTGCCATGTGTACTTCAGGAGGAGAGGTTAAGCCATTAAGTGGCTCCTTATCCCAGACCTTTCCTTCAAAGAATGGTTTGGAGAAGCCAACACTTCTGGTTGCAATTCCCAGACATTTCAGAGACAGAAGAAGACCTCTTAAAAAATCCAGAAAAAACCAGAAGACACAAACAAACAACAAAACCAAACCAAACCAAACCAAAACAACAACAAAAAACAAACCAGGCAAGGAACAAAGTCAAAGACCATCATGAATGACCAATCCCCAAAGCAGGTAACAGCCATTATGCCTGTTGATTAATATTTTTATGCATGAGGTTAGCATTATTATAAATAGTAATAACATGTATCTAATGTACATGCAAACATTGTCTTTCAAATTGCAATATTTGGCAACGCCATTAAATTTTTAAATACTCTTTAGCACAAGGGATTCTCAACAATGACAACTATGAAGTACTATTTGTACTCCCTGGTATGTATAAATACACCGTCAGCTCCCTGCATTTTCATTTAGCATCAGAAACAGCTTTCCAGGGACTTAGATACTGCTTAAAGTGTCAATATCAATGTTACTATTTATAGTGCTATAAACTACATTTTGAGTTATATTGGTAAAGTTAAGCTTAGGTAGCATTTCTAGCATTAATACCTTAATATAGAAATATTGCTATAACTGTAGTTTATAATTTGGAACATAAACACAAATCCAGTGTTACTAATAGATCACCTTCCAGACTGCATGAAAACACACTGCCAAAGTGTATTGCATGCAATACTCAATGGAGCAAAATGCAACAATATAGATGTATTTAAATTTCCCATTTTTACACTGTCACTCAAAAACTTTTCTTCTTCCTTTTTTTTCCTAGCTTATCGATCTCAAGAGCTTGTGATAGCATTTCAGTTGCTTCGCTGAGCCATTTTTAGCTTCTGCTTCTTTTTTTAAAAGCTAAATCAGGGCTCAAATGCCTCAATCAATTTAGCTTTTTCAATTAGAGAAGAAAGTTAAAAGAAAACCCTGGGACATGATAAACTACCAAATTTTAGCCTATAGGATTTTTGGTTGTTTATTATGGGGTTTTTTCCCCTAATATCAATAGCATCCTTTTACATAATAATATCCCTTATGTTTACAGTTAGAATTTTATTCATAGCAAGATGACTCCAGTAATTTTTACCAAGAGGCACAGTTTGAATTTACCACAGCAAGTTCATCAGGAAGCAGTGCATGTGGATAGGCAGTAACTCTTTGCACCCTCGTAGCTGTGAACTCTGGCAACACCCTGGAGCAGCTCAATGACTGCAGTGGAGAACATTATGAAATGCATGACCTTTTGCAACACTGCATGATACAGAAGGAGTCCAAGACCTTTGTGAGAGTGAAAAAGTCCAATCTCAAAAAAAATTCCATCACAGTCCCAGATTAAGACTGATGTCCACTATCTGTACAGGTTAAGCCTTTTAAAATGGTACGTCAAAAGAGCCAGAGGCTGCTCCAATGCAGATCAGTATCAACAGAAATAAAGAGGTAATATAGGGGAGATTCTGATCCCTTGAATCCTACTGAAGTGTATAGACTAGATCTCTGAAAAAATGCAGAACCTCCCATTTTCACCACCAGATCTTCCTTCGGGTGATTTAATTAGTCAATGGTTCAGTTCCACTTGAGCGATGCTTATCACACTGGGTTTAAAAAGGCAAGGGAGGCCAGGCAGTTACCCAAAGTTTACTGCAATTGCTCACTGGTTACACAGAAGCTTGGGTGAAGTCCTAATCTTCATGTCCTGTTCTGGCATTTACTTTAGGCAGCTCAGTTGGCTTTTCCTTAAGTATTTTGGTACTTTGGGGGACAAGAAATCCACCTTACTTTGGTCATGACAACCTGGGATAGCTAATGAGAGAAAACTGAAAATTGAGACTAGCAGCCTGCACTTCATTTCAGTCTTCTCTTCAGGTTTAATTCAAGTGTTAATTTGATAAGTCATCATCCAGATCATTGGATCATATTTAACCTTACTTAGCTACACATTTTTTGTGAGTGCAGGGATGTACTGCACTTGAGTATAGCCATCTGTAGTACAGGTATAAAAGAACACGTAAGTTCAAGGGAAACGTTTTGCAATGATTAATTTAGTCATGCAAGAAGAGTATTTGGAGAATTTGATAGACAATACTAAACCACAGTTAAAACTCATTTTCTTAAATGTGATTTTTTTATTATCTTTTCCTTTCTTTTTTTCAAATTTAAGCTATACACATATTTTTTAGGTCCGTAATAGGCAGTCACTTCTGAAACAACTGGTAAAAGATAACCAGTAGATCTGAATAGTTGGGGTGATTGTCTGATTATTTAATCAAAACTGGTTTCAGGCACTTCATTAGGGTCTTAATGGCAAATGGCAACACACAATTAATTAGAAAAACCTTCAGACACTGGAAATCTTGTCCTGAAACACTTTTACCCTGTGCACATGCAATCCTTCTGATCAGGTGCCAAGAGGAAACACAGGCTGTTGTGCTCTATTAGTGGCTCAACCTGCATCATTTAGGAACTGGTGGATCCTATAACTAATTGCAAACGATTGCACAGAGAGTAAGCAGCAGTCACACCCAGCCATAATTTAATGAAAATATTCAAGTGATGAACGAGCAGTGTGGTCATGGTCATGGATCTCAAAGTTCTGAACCTTACCATCCCATTTTCCTTTCTGTGAGGGGCCCGTGCCAGGTGGAGTGATCTTTTTGATACCACAGAGACTTAGTGCTAGCAATAAGATTTTTGTTAACCTCATTACAAATACTTCTGTTATTGTAGTAGTAACTGGCAATGGAGACAAAGGTAGGCAGAGAGGTAAGGCAGCATGTGAGCCCCTTTTTTTAACAGCTAAAAGGGAAAAAGATAGTAATAAATTTCTGAATGGATGCCAAGACTAATTTGGCGTATCTTGTATGTGCTTATTTTATTCACTAGAAATTCATTTTGGTCCTTAATATAGTTGCAGAGACCTGCATGAACACAAAGATAAAGCAAGGTCTTTAGAAACAGGGTAAGGCACTTGGTGTTTGTACCCCTTTAGTCCCAAAAATAACCGGTCTCACAGTTATTCCTCACAACGCTGAGGTTTTGCATTGCCCATTCTTACTGCAGGCATGAGCATTTATTATTATAAACATATATTTTAAGAACAATAAGGAAGTGATGAATTGGCCACTTGCAGTTTTCTTGACAGCAAGGTGAAATGGTAGCTGCAGTGACCAGGGGATGTCCTGGTTCCTCCTTGCAGAAAGGTATTCAGCGCACGTAATAATTATTCATCCATCTCGTTCACACTAAAGGCATCGGCAATGCAATTTTAGCCTGATAATCAAGACCATATGACAAAAACCAAGGCCATTAGGGACCAATTTCAAGTATTCTCTGCAAGACAATGATTTTCCAACTGCACTTACATATGCTGAATAGTTACTTCTGCACGACCGCACCTGCTCTCATTTATGTAACCCTCCATCCTCTCCCCTTTTTTCTACCCCTTCTTTTCTTGTAATGCAAAGAAGGAAAGTTTCAAAGGATTGCTGGAATCTTCCTAGAAACAGATTTGATTTATTTATATTTCTGGCTGGCCACATGCTGTGAGCAAATAAGAATCTGGCAAATGTAAAAGTTAGTTTGTGCTAATGTCAGACCAAATTCTACCCTCAACAGACTTTGTGGGGCTGCATTAATGCAAATGAGAGCAGGATTTGGCCCAACACTTTCATTCACTTCCTATACATATTCAAATTAAATGAATATTTTGTACAATCTCTTCCTCCCTCTACATACACATGCATAATTCTGTCTCAGAGTCTAGTCTCAGTCACAATGGTGACTTCATGTGAGCTTTTTTCTGGGTTTATGCTAGAGCTGCGCATCTGAATGAGATGCACCAGGACTACTTGTTCGAGTAAAGCAAGCAGAATATGGCCCTTGGTCTACAAGTCAACTCTGCTCTATAGTAATAATTTTGTTCCTTAATTACTTTCTGCTTATTTTTGACTCTACCATTTCAGTACCACTCACATAATAATGTCGCCTTTGAAAAGACTATGATGTCACTGTAAATCAGTCCCATAAGGTTAAAGCCTTCAGTTGCAGGAAAGGAAAAAAAAAGCCAAAATTATTTTAAAATTATACACAGTATAACTCAAAGACTGTAGCATCTTTTAATATTAATGCTCCTAAAGAAATGAATACTCCTTCAAGCTTTTTCAGATATAATTCAAATATTAAAAGGAATAATAAACTCCATTACTAATGATGCAACAACCTCTTCTGGCAGAAGAGAACCTATAAAATTAGTGAGTAAGAAGTAAAAAAGGTAAGAGTGTATCAGTAAATGACCCTGTAATAACACATCTTAGATCCTCATCCCGTAAACCTTTATTTGCATGAGTGATCCTGTCTCACATAAGAAGTGCTATGGACTCCAACAGGCAATTCGTACAAGTGAAAATTATTCATGAATTTGAATAAGAGAGTATACGATCAGCTTCTAGCCTTCTCTTTTCTGTCAGTGATCAATCTTCTTGCTATAACCCACCCCCTTCAGATTTAAAATTAAAAAAAAAGAATCGAATCTTTTGAAAACTGAAATTAAGTTGGATTTCTCAAAGCAAAGATTTGGTTTACTAACTCATTACTAGAATGGGAAGAAATACTTCTGCATCATGTCCTTTTCCATATATATTCTAGATCTGTTTTTTAGTTGTATCCTATAAGAATTTAAGGCAATGACATCAGAAAGATCAATGCAGCTGCATCCCAGTACTGAATTAATTTCACAGTACTATTGGTGTCTTCTGGAAACTACCATATTGAATCCAAAGAAGGAGAACCTTGGCTTGCTAGAAATGATCCTGATTTTTGAAAGATAATTATCATAATGGTGTCCAGTAAAAATAAATCTTTGATTTTTTAAATATTTAGCTACTGGCATGTCCTTCTTCTGTGCTGATCATGCATCATAAGACCCAGGTAAAGGATTTTGCTAATACTCAGGAATAACATTAGAGAAGAGAAGCAAAAGACAATTAAGGAGAAGGAATGCCATTGCTGTTTTTCATTGCCTGTAAGAGTCCCCACAGACACACAAAAACCCCCCAGTCATGTTTCAAAGAATCAAACACCAAAACATCCTAAGGATGGTTAAGGATAAGATCTCATTTTCCAAATTTCAAGGGCATTACTGAAATGCTTAAAACCCCTCTACCACCTGATTTTTGGCAATTGCTTCAGAACAAAATCTGCAGTATGCTTCCCAGACACAATTTTCTACCTCCCAGCAAATACCAATATTGCTTAAACTTCATTTAAATGTCTTAATTCAATTGAACCCAGAGGTCATTGACACCTCAGTAATTTCTATTTAAGACCATTCAGCCAAAAACAAACAAACAAAAACAAAACTGGAGCAGAATCTCCTCTGGAGATTATCCTCATTTTAAAAGAAATTACCCTGCCTGACTTTTTATAAGATAATTATTGCAATTGTTTTGCCTAATGAATATTGTTTGAGTATTATAATGCCATGGTACGCATCCGGAATGAGGAACAATTAACAGAGCTTTGTTCTCTTGACATCCCAGGACACAGCTGAAAGGAAAGCCTGGCCCTAAAGATTTGAGATTTTTCTGGCTAAAAATCTCAAACACAGCAGAAGTAGGATTCAAAGACACTACCTGGAACAATTTTAACCAGGGACATACTGCTCATAGAGATCTTACAGACAGATCTGATGGTTTCATTCCCTAACATTCCTATCAATCTGAAAGATGCTGGCAAATGAAAGCTTTTGCTTCCAAAGACTTTGGGGCTTGATCAGAGAATAAGAATTTTACATATGTCATTCGCCAGCCTTCAGTGGGATTACTCAGAGTTTCTATCATGTAAGATCAATTTATGATATTTCAGTTTTTGGTGAGGTAACAAAATTGATCTTTATCAGTTCCTCTACAGACTGCTGGGGCAGGGTTCTAATTTCAATTACACCCACATATGTGGGAAGCAAGGTCCTTCTCTTACTCGTAAGGATGCACCTGTAACAAATGAGAACATCTTACCCTACTCTTCCTGTATATCCATGCTTCAGAAATCTCTCTCTTGCTTATGGCCAGAGACAGCCATTTGACCAACTTAGTAAACAGGGTGTAGGAAGAATTGAGAGCAATTGTGTCCATGGACATCTACACACCACTCTTGGTGTACCTGGATCTTGGGGAGGTTTTGAGCATTGAGAGGGAAATAATCCATGGTACAAGGAAAACATGAATTAAAGATCTTCCCAAATTATGGAAAAGAGCAGTATATGATGTTTCCCTAAGTCATACACTGTAATGACCCCCTGGAAGAGATAAGCTATGCTGGTGCAACAGGCCAAAACCACCTGGGGACTGATCCTACCATAGCCATGCCTCTCACACTGACAGATGATTCTGCTGGTGGTCAGTGCTGCTGAAGAGATCAACTCTGTGAAAATCTGAGTAACACCTTTCCACTATAATCACCATCTTCCTAAGTTTATTACAGCCAAGGACAAGAGTATCCCTCAGCTACACCTCTAAAGCTAAATAAAGCTCATTGCCAGGTCACTGCCATATGGCTGGGGGCACCATGCTGCTTTCCAATGGGAACGTTTATCTTCAGCTGTCCTACACTGCAAGGTGGAAGTTCTCAGCTGGCAACAGAGACAGTGGGCCTCTGGAACACCTCCTCACAAATTGCACTGCTGGCTGTCCATTATTACTTTAAATCAAGAATAATGTGATCTTTGGTGAATATGCGACCATGGCCATGTCTCACCTTAATAAAACTTATAACCAAAACAGCTTTCAGATTTACTCTTTCTAGCCCAGAAAATAATAGAAAGCAAAGCTTGTCAGTTTGTCACCATTTTCCATCTTTGCATTTGTAAAAGAAATAACATTGGCAGGGAAATAATACAAAATGTATCACACAACCAGGCTTCAGGAAGATATAATGTTCTTTTACATATTTGATATAGAGCCTAAATTAAGCTGCAGAAAAGGGGCCATGAATCTTCACAGCCTCATTATCAAGCCTCCCTAAACCTCAAATACAGGAAAATACATTTCATAAACAAAGACCCAATAGGATTTTAATAGTACAATAAATTTCACTGACATTCACCACTAATCACATTTCAAAATATATTTTTTAAAAACAAAGTTCATTCAACACAAAACCAGGTATAGAAGAGTAACATATGGATATGTTATATATTTTACGCTTCACTTTATCTGATTTTTGACTGAAATCACTTCTAGGCAGTCGGCTGTAATTCCATAGCAGTAAACATCAACCCTCCCACTGGCCCCTCTTTTACTTCCCTGGACATGAGCTCAGACCATGACCTATTCATGGATACAAATTTTCTGTTTTCACAGTAATCTGAGACAGGAAAGGGGATCGAAACTTCACTCCCATCACTACATAAGAATACTATCTCTATGATCTTCCTTAGTGTTGTCCCTCTTCTCACCAGCAGCCAGGTGCTGCCTTTCACTTCTGTGCACAGTTCAGTCATTATCCACAGCTGAGAAAAATGGAGCCCTTCACTTTTTCATGCATCTCCTAACAGAGAAAAGGTTTAAGTAATTTTAGTAATAGCTGAAGAATTTTAAAAAGTGGTGAGTTTTAATGTTTTGAACGATCTTAGGGTAGAAGAACTTACACAGTGCTTCTAAGATCTGGAGGGTAAATCCCTCCAGTTCATTGTTGGGATTTCTCTTTTGTTTTTTTTTAGTCTAGTTTTGATGTAACTGAAACTTTGTGCAGGTGAAAGGTTGACAGCCAGCCACGAAGGATGGGGTGCTTTGGAAAGAAATTGAAAACATACGTTGGACTCAAGTTTTGCCTTATGCATGGTAACCACAAACGTTAGCTCAGAACACTTCAAAGACCAGGAATGTAGTTAGTCTTTATAAAAAAGCCTCAGGTGTGCCTCCTAAAGGTACCTTTTCACTGCAATTCTTCCATCCATCTTGAATTGTTATGCTGGCATCTGACATCAGAGCATCAAGTGCTGTCAAAACTGCAAAAAGCTCACCAGCTCATCTGACTAAACCCATTGAGGGCCTTCAGACAGTAATACCATTATTGACCTGGGTTGAATTCAAATGCATTTGGAGTGCTTGATATTTATCCAAATTATGCCCATTGAAAAATCCCTGGCAGAATACAGATAACATCAGATTAAAATGTATCATTATAATTACTTCAAAGAGATGTCTGGTATAGAAATAATTAGGTTAGTAAATATTTTTAATTAAATTATGATTTCTAAATTGTGTTAAAACTACAACTTGCATCTATGGGCATCACAACTAAACTACAAATCTGAAGAATTCAGGGCCTGAATATGAATATTTGAATTAATCTAATGTAGTTATTATACCATTAACTTCAGTGATGTAACTCCAAATTTACACAAGCATAATTAGAGTCAGATCCAAGATTTAGCAGATCAATACAAATCTTTCCATGGACTGCAACAGGCATGAGAAGGCCCTGAGAAAAGTGCTGGAGTGCTATTACTATCCCAAATCACAAGACTTCTCCCAGATTGACCTTCCTATCCCTAAAATAATGTTTCTGTTCAGAACTGTTATTCACCTAATAGCAAATATGAAAACATGGGTATGGAAAAAAGTAGACACGAGAAAATAAAATTTATAATGAGCACAAATTCCAGTGTCTTTGGTCAGAAATATCCAAAGAATTTCAGAGAATCTCCTGAAGTTTTTTACCACTTCTGCCGTTCACTGAGACTTCATAATAAATTAGCTGTGAAATACAGACTGGTGAAAAGCAAAAGCAAATAAACAAAAGATATTATGCAGTAGTATTAGCTGGGATTTCTAAAATGGCACATTCCTTGCTGATCAATTGAATAATTCTTTCTGCTAACATACAAAAAGAATGTGTTTTAAATACTTTAGACTGCAATTTACATTTATAATCCTCTTTTCTTTAAACAGTTTGACACCTTGAACATAAAACTATGTTTTACAGATGCTCTCCTCTTTTAATTGAAATCACATCTCAGGTCAAGATCACCACTTTCCTTCTGCTTCTCTAACCTCTTCTTGCCTGAAGGCCTGTAACTTGTGAATTATTTAACAATCATATTTGCTGCTGAAAATTGATTTCTGAGAGAATCCATATTGATTGAGATATGTGAGACTAATGAGTTTGAGGTTAAGGTGTTTAGGTATCATTATCTCTGATGGTCCTGAACTAAAGTCTTTGTATTTTTGTGTCTCTTGTCAATACTCAGTTTTATACCTCTCCTTCAAGCTGTGCCTATGTATTAAAATAAAGAGATAAAATTAATAAACATTTTATGCATGTCTGAAGCATCTACAGTAGTCTCCCAGGTATATCTTTCCTGTGAAATGCCACTGCATGAAGGGGATGCAAGCAAAATTTTGCCAAACTTTCCTTGTAGCTGCAAGCAAAGAAGTAGAATCCAGTCTCAACTATAGTGTCTCCAAAGAGTTCGAAAACCTCTAAATGAATGGGTAAGTCTCTTCATTTTCTCCCCAAAGTGAGGTAAAAACCAACTTGCCATACTGTTGACCTGTGCCTTTATGATGTTGCTATGTTGAGTGGCCAAAACATTCCCATCCAGTTCCCAAAAGCCTTTCGGCTTCTTATGTGACAGACACTAATAATAAGCTTCAGTAAGTTAATGCATATGTTGCCCACGCATCTGGATTTATCTGCCAAGTTTAAAACCCGTAAGTCAGTGCAGAGAAGACCTCAGAACACTGCATCTATGGGCTTTGGAAGTGACACGACCAGGATACATGTGCCCCGGTGCTGGTCACAGCTTGATGAACGCGAACCTGACTCGAAGACCCTATTCCAGGCTTTATATTTTTGCAAATCCCACTTCTTCATTCCTGTAACCATTCCTGCTCTAAAAAAAAAAAAAAAAAAAATTATCCAAAGCAAGCAAGCAACAACAAAACCCTCCAGAGTATTTGACCTCTAGAGTTAGACCCCTTTTTGGGGTAGTTTTGGAATCAGCTGTATTTATGATTAAAAAAAAAAAAAAAAAAAGGACAGTTCTTTAAATGACCCAGCTGGAAAAGGATATTTTTGGTCAATGATCTATTTTTATTTCTGCTCTGCTGTTTTTCATGAAGCCTGATGACAAAGACCTGTCCTTCAAAGCTAGTCTATAGTTTCTGAATTACCATTTTCAATTACTTTCTGTAGGTGAAGTACACTACAGTTTTGTTATCAGGTTTATTTTTGTGGGTAGAAGCTCTATTAGAGGAAGTGAAATACTTTCTATCTTATTTTTGCTTGTCTTCTTATAAGGAGAGAAATGCAATACACATTTTCAAAGGTTCTTTTAAAAAATTACCTAAAAGTTAAAATAAGAACTATGAATTGCATTACAGTATTTAAGACACGTGTTTAAACTGTTGACTACATCCATTTCAGTTAACAAATTTATTTTATGTCACTCTTAATCAGTAGAGGTATATTTTTGTTACTATTATTGATTTTGCAGCCATGCCAGTTAATGCTATTATCCTGGATAGTACATTCTGAACAGTTACCCTTACAGACATTTTAAATAAAAACAAACATCAATTGGGAACTCAAAATGAAATCAGATCACTTTATGAACCTGAAAAACAACCTTCATACTATACCACATAGTCTTCTCTGAATGACTTTACCCAACTTTGGTAATACATAAAATAAGCTTGACAAACTATGGGTGAAGAGCTTATATGATGTTTTTAATCAGATAAAATTGGCATACTGAATTCTCTAATTTTTCTTTTTTAAGTGAGGAACTGAAAGTTCTCATGATAGATACTTAAAGACTCTCAGATATCACGATGAGAAACTTAACTTGAAGATGGGTATACAGGCTTCATCTGTATTAAGATAAATTAGCTATGCCTGGCCTAAACTCAATCATTTCTGTCTCATCAAGATGAAACAACAGATAAATCCTCAAACTGAACTTTAATTCACTGGAGAGATGTTGAATAACTGATTGTGGAAACTCAGGGCTATGCAGGATCACATTTTTCTGCAGGGTGGATACTGCTGTGGTTACCTACTGGCACTTTGATGCCATGCCATAAATCCCTACTTTTCCAGCCCCTCCAAACTTCTCTGTTCTGAATGCAGACTGCTTCTCACAACAAGGTGGTCTGTAGTCTCCTGCTGGTAGAAAACCCTTAGGCAGTAGGCAAGTCCATCAGTTTCAGCTCAATCCCCACAACTTGGAGATGGTTTGCAAAGAATAAAACTAAAGCCACTAAGAGCAGAAATTTCGATACTAGGTCAGACAGTTTTCACCTGATTAGAAAATATTTGTTACCCTGGCCCCTTAAAAAGCTTTCAAGCATGATTGATACCCTTTGTAAACCTCTGCTTTGACAGGTCAGCACGTTCAAGATATTATCATTTTAAGGTATTTGGGGCTCCAGATCTTAGAAGTCCATTACTTATGGGTTCAAAAATAGAACTTATCTCCTCTGAATAAGGACTGGAGGAGCAATGGCAATTTTGTAGGTGAATCTGCTAGCTATACAGATTAATTTTTAACTTAAGGAATTTTGGGAGGGGGGTGTCTTTAAGAGTGGACTGAGTTCAATTTAGTGTTGCTTTCTTCATTATTATTTCCCTTTTGGACCACTGAAAGAGGAAGAAAGCAAAGAGTTCTCAGCACTTTATTTCTGCCTTAAATACATGTGATTTTTTATTTTTTATTTTTTGTTAACTTCTGGTCCCCTAGCCTCTTTCTTTCCCTAATATTAGTTTTATCATGGAGAAACACCCTAGACCAGATTACAGTTCAGTAGTCTAGATTTACTAATTTGGTGTGAAAATACTTTTGTGTGTGTGTGTGTGTGTGTGTGTGTGTGTGTGTGTGTGTGTTCAGGACATTAAATTCTCTCTTAAATAGATGTAATGAAAATCTATCAATGAATTCAGGAACCTTACAAGATGGCTATGCTCTCATAGAGTGTCTTCCTTTCTTCTCAGGTCAGAATGAAGGTGATGTCCTGTATCTTAACACAAGAAACGAAGAATGGCTATTTTCTCAGTGCGCACTTCACAGTAGTATAGGACTAATTAATGGGAAAGTGGAAGTAGGCAGTAGGATTTGTGGAGCTAAATAAGATATGTGGCAGAAAAAAATATGTGGATGGACAATTTCTTCATTTTAAAGGTTAGTATAGCTAGACAGTTTTATTAGTCAACACTATGCCTTTTTTTTTTCAGTCGTCGGCTACATTTTTGTGAGATATGGACTCTTCAATTAATCTTTCAAAGACTGATTTTGATTTATCTCAGAGAGAGGCTGGGAGAAAAAAAGCAGATGTGTATTTTTAAAGAAACCAACAGCTTGTTCCCTTTAGTTTCTGGTTACAAAATAAGTGCATTGATTTGATCTTTTTAAAAATGTTTCTATATCCTCTCCATTTCATCTATTACTGAACGAGGTGGGGGAGTGAATCTAAATGTCCCTTCCATTTACTGCCCCACAGATTTAAAATGCAAGGAAATTCTTACAAAACAACAATACTAAAAAAAAAAAAAGGTTGATCTAAAAGACTTGTTCATCAGCACATAGGAAGTCCGTGGCAGGAGCCAAGAATAGAGCCCAGCACTTCCAAGCTCCTGCACTAGCACTGCACTCCTTGCAAGCACTGCATTAATCAGTGAGCACAACTGTACCAAAGCTTACCTACTTGGAAGACTGGACTCTGAGGAGATGTTCTTCCATGTTATAATAAAAAGATCCCAGAAACTATTATTTTCTCAGCCCAACATCACTCGGTTCAGCATCTTTTGTTCAAATAGAAATGGCTGGTAGTCCAAATGACAGACAAGGAGAAGTTTATTTTTTTAAGAGAGGGGTCCTCTCTCACATAAAAGCACTCCCAATGCTTTTATGAATTCTGAAGGTAGTAAGTATTATAAATTTTGTTTAAAGGGGTGACAAATTTAGTGAGACAGACTGTTCAAAATCTAGAAAACTGCTTTTGAGTCCTTTATTTATAAAAATGAATTCATGACCCAAATACCCTAGGAGCCTCTTAGGTATCTCAGTCTGTACATCCAAAATGTGACAAGTATTTCAAGATCTGTCCAATGTAAATCCTGATGCATATCAAATACAAATTTTTATTAATGCCTCTACAGTGCACCAAAATGTTGATCTGACAGTGCTGTTAAGGAAAGGAAGCTCTGCTGAATAGGCCCATAATATCTTTTACAACAATGGCTGAAGCATAGGACAAAGCTCCAGCAGTTTACTTCAGTTCTGGTCTTCTAGTACAGCCCTGCTCATTTTCATGCTCATGCCACCTGTGACAAAATTAGTAAGTACTCCCACCCTCAGGAGTGCAAAAGCACACCTGAACTGACCAGCTTGTTCCACTGAGACCACAACAGAGCTGTCTCTCATTGCCAGCACATGCCTAATTCCCACTGCAGGACAGTTCTGCCTGTTGTCACCTTGGTTTCACCCTACCAAAAACAGTCCCTTCTTGTTATCAGCTGCTGAAGTCTGCTCTGCAGCGGGAGCCCCGCCATGCTTCCTAGCACACGCTTCCCCATCTGGGAGGAATGTATTTGGGAAGAGGGATGCAAGGTAAAGGAGAGGGATGATCTTGGTTGCGGGTGTTAAATAAACAATTTTTTTTTTTACAGCAAACCCTGGTGCCTGTTCTCACCATGTCATGGCCCATAATGACTTACTGTCTACCAAGCATGACCAAGCGATTAGTGCAGCCGTGTCGGTGTATCTCAACAGTAATGGGGGCTCTCTTTCCATTTGCCTTCTATTGAAATCTAAGCGCTCCATTGGCCTGTGCATTTTCAGCTTGATGAATTCATTATTCCCCACTTTTTTTTTTTTTTTTTTAACTCCTTTCTCAGGCCAGAGCTCTCCCAAAAAGCCAAGTGACTGTTTCTGAGTTTTCCCTTTCTATGACAGTTGGGGTTTTTTTCTCTCTTTCTAGGCAGATGTCAGAAAATGTGCCATTGACTTACCTGTTTCAAACAGCATTTCAGTATACTTTTGGATCTATGTATATTAGACAGCAAACAATCACAACACTTGGCTTATTTATTTATTTATGTGGTAACATCCTTCAACTAATGATATCGGGGAAAATATATTTTCAAATTCAGAGGCAAGGAAACCATTCAATTCATATTCCCCAGCAAACAAATGACACCACATAAATAAAATACAAAACTATTCAACTATCATTAAAAATGTGACAGTCATCCAAAGTAGGAAATTCAACAATGTGGTTGTTGCATTTTCTCTTTAAATATTTACATGGTATGGAGATAGGATTAGGCTACCCTAAGCTTGAGTTTTCTTGGACACGTTTTTTTTCCCTCCTCAAAGGTGTGACTAGTTGAAAAGAAGGGACTTTGGTTGTCTGGTGTTTCTAGATGTCTGGAGGCATTTTTAGAGCACAGTAGGTCAAATACACTCAAGATAGTTATTGTTACAAATCCCACAGAGAAATAAAGGCACTTCATATATGAATCAAAACATAAATTGTTTTCAACAGATGCAAGTTTGAGGAATGCCTCAGTGCTGTGGTCCCATAGTCAGAGCAGTAAAGCAACACCGGGAGCCCCTGGTGATCTAGTGGTTAAGGATACGGCACTGTAACTGCCGAGGCCTGGGTTCGATTCCCGGTCGGGGAAACTCCCCGGGCAGGTGGAGCCCGTTAGCCCTGTAAGGCAATCCACCTACGTCCTGAGGACCTCGCTGCCACTGTCCAAGCTCGCTTGGCCCCGGCAGATGAACCTTAGGATTAAAGGGTGGGCTCAGTTCTGCGCGCACTGTGTCCCACCTAAAATAAATCCAATGCGCAGGCTGGAAGGTGTACAAAGACCTTCCACAGATCTTCGTTCGCGAAGTCTGGCCATTCTATTCTAAAGCAACACCTGAGCTTGAACTTTAGTTCTACTTCTATGACAGGTGTTAGCTTTCTGCCTCCATTTCCTCCATAAAACAAGGATAACCTTTTTCCATATTAAAATAAAGCTATCATTATCTGTTTGAACTGTAGAAGAGCCTACAAAAGTCTCTTGGATGAGGTCCTTATTACACTAGATGCTGTACAAACACAGAACCACATGCTATTATAATGTGGGAGTGCCATGCTATTAATAATACATTAGGACATTTTGAAATGATTAAGCAGAAGAGTTATTTTAAAATTCTCATTCATTTCCTCCATTTAAAATAGAATGAAATTTGAAGAACAGGTAAGGAAGCTGTATGCAGAATGCCGAAACATCCTTCTGGCTCTGTGAATACATAAATAGTTAGTCTGCAGAGTAATGAAGTAACCAGCAATGACATGTTCTTTTACTAACTCTGTCACATTACCTCTAACCCTTTTCAAACCAGTTCATTTCAATGGGGTTCAACTTACTTGTTACTCAAGTGGATACGGGGACCTAATATGGTTCAATTCAAGAAGACTCAGCCTGGAGAGGATTTAACTGGGTTTAAGGGCGGGAGTGATTATTGCACTTTATAGACTTGGGAAGTGGGGGGAAATTATAATTTATTACTTATGTGCAAATTTGACATTATTGTTAACATATATTCCCCCAGAGCCTTGGATGGACATATTTTGGAAAAATCAAATCAATAGGTGATTTAATATCTGTCAAGTGCTTTGGGATCTTTATTTGAAATGAGTGTTAGAAGAGCAATATCTTACTCTCAACTCCTTAGCGTGCAAGCATGCCTTCTATTAATACTAGAACCCTTTGGAACCATTAGAGTTTATCAGCTAAATACATATTTTGGCACATTAACTAATTTTTGATTACCCAATTAGACTTTAACAGCTCCATCTATCATGTAAATTTTTCTTAATGTGCAGATTATGGACCCAATAGAACTTAATGGAGCTCCTTACAGTGTTCTGAGTCGATGCAGCTGGCACATGGACACTAACGAAAGTATTTGCCTCCAAAGTGAGAATTACACACCTATCTTCCCACATTGCTAATGGGCTAAGTCATCCCTGGGCACTGAGACAACACAAGAGTCCCAAAAGTGATCAAACTGTCCCACTTTATATGTTGGCTCTCACATATCTCCACTTCTGCCCTTCCATCTCAAAATCACATCTTCTACAGTCACAAGTACACAAATCAAAAACCAGGGCCATTCCACACCTCTACCCCATGGTAAACTATGATGGTCACCAGCAGCCTACCTATGGATAGCCATGGCTGTGAGAAGCTGCTGGTGAAATCTGCTTCCCCAGAGCACAGAGAGGCACGCTGGAGACAGTGCCTCCATGCTATGTGCTGCTCAGCACATTCTCTCCCACCCCACTTGTCTCTGAGAAGACAACACTCAGGCAGCCAAACTCAGCCCTGGGTCAGGACTTTTCCTCTCCCTCTTGCATAAGTACTATGCTATTTATCTTGTTGAGTCTTCCCAATATACTGTCTCCGCTCACATCCCACTCCCCATGCTCTTTTCCACTACCTGCCTATGGGATGGGATGAATTACACATTTCCTGATGAAAACATGGATGCTTAAGAGCTGCTTGAAGAAAGAATATTACTGAGATCACTGGGACAACAGCTTCACAGTTGATAGTCAGAACAAAGCAGTTGGTAGAGAGAAAAAAAAATAAAACATCGAGTAGCAAATCTGCCTCCTTTAGTCCAGAGGCTTAATGCATGGTCTGTGTTTAATGCTAACCATGTTTGGCAGAAGACTGAATACAGAACCTTTGCTCAGAACCAGCAAATAATTAACTGTTAGAAATTAAATGCAGAGCTATACGATACATTCTGCTCCCATGACTTTACACCTAGATCTGCCAAAATCACCAGCTACATGTGTAATAAGGGTTTTGGTGGGCTGTCTCCTCTGCTGAAAACTCATCGAACTACTGGCATTTAGAAGTAAGGCAGATTAAAACCAATGAAAATAAAGGCTGCATTCACACTCACAAGAACAAATATTTCCCATGCTAGAGTAAACACTTATAAAGTTATCTAATGCACCATTAATTGATGTCATTATTTTTTGAATCTCTGATTTCTCTCAGCCTATACACCGAAGCTAGTTTCAGCCGTTCCCAGTTAGTTTCACTTTCTTTCTTTCCCTCTTCCTCAACGGCTGTAAGTACAATAGTGGAATGCTTTTATATCACAAAAATAATTCAGTTATAATTCCTTTTCTACGAGAAATTCCTTTTCTATTGCTTCTGCAAGAAGTAATTTCTTAAAATCTTATTTGTTTCCTTACAATGTTCCTTTAATAAAGCATGATTGCGTCTCTTGAGGAAATAAGCTTTCTTTTTTCTGCATATGGTCTCAACCTGTCAGTGCTTTCATTATTTTCCTGCACAAAGTCCTTCCCTGATGTCTTACTTGGAGCAGCACTCATTGTTGGCGGGGAGCACACGTCCAGCCTGTCCTGCTGCTGCCGGCTTCTGTCAGATGATCCCTCCTCTCTGTCTGGAATGGATTCTGGAAGAGGTCTACCTTGAAGGTAGTTTAATGTCACTTAAAAAACCCTAAATAAACAGACACACATTGTAAGCGCTGCCTGAGAAAATGCTAATATTGCTGATAATGCAGAGATAGGGTTAATTCGTTTCTATATTCTGCATCCTGCCAGACAGTCTCCTGACTACCACTCAGAGAAGTGTACTTCTTTTCAGAAAAGACAGTATGCAATGCTTTGCTTAAGGAAAAGGGAGATTTACCCTGCACCGCGGTTCTCAAACAAGGTCCTTTCTCCTTGAGTACCAAATCTTGTTTCCTGTGACGGAGCCCAGAGAGCTTAACATGGAGGTAGCCGTTCCCAAAATCCTGGCATCAAGAGCTGCCAACCAACCTGAGGTGCTCAGAGCCCTGTGTGCTCTGCCTCCCTGAGGAACAGGCCCTGAGCAGGCGTATTTACATCATCAGCTACGTCAGTAGTGGAAGAATAATGTGATTTTTGTGTAAACAATGCTTGCAAAAAAGTCATGACAACAAAAACCACAGAGCAGCTACTGTTGAGAAAAGAAAATGAAACCTTCTTTATCTATGTATTTAGATGATTAACTCTGCTGTGATAACTTAAGAACTTTTTGCTTGTTTAGTCCTGTGCTGCAAAAAAAATCCCCTGTGTTGAGATCATACTCCTGGCTTTTTGCTATAAAGTTCACTTTTTTCTCAATCATCGTTCTTGCCTAACTTATTTTTCCACCTTGTTTCTGGGAGCTGACCTTCCTGAAAGAAACTGGGTGTCAGAGCCAGTATATTTCTTTTACTATGTTTTGGCTGCATGAGTTAAAACAAATGAAGGTATACATTTTTAATCACACATGGGAACATGTGTTCAGCTGTACCAACCTGTGGGTGGGTTTTTTTTTTTTTGGGGGGGGTGTTTGTGGTTTCGGGTTTTTGTTGTTTGTTTGGGGGTTTTGTTATTTATTTGCAAACATTACAGGCTGTGCAAAGACGCTCTCTGCTGTTCTTCAGCTACAATGTACACCCATAAAATGTGTGTGTATTACCTGAACAGCCACAAACTGAACACAGGTGACGGTACCTGTGCTGCCAGCTCCTGCTCTGTACAGCCAGCCATGCAGCTCCAGGGACAAGACCAAGATTGGGCTTGCAGTTGTGCCAAGCTGTGGGCACTGGTTGTTACACATCAGTTGTCTCATGAAAGGGACATTCCTCATGGAAATCCCAGGTACTGGAAATCCATCCCACCACTGCTGCAGCTCAAACTGTAATATGTTTGGCATATGTTTGGGGGCAGGAACCATTTTAAAAGTTTGTCTGATGTTTTAAGATTTGATAATGAGCACTTGATAACAAGCATTTGATAATCACCCACTTCTCAGTCAACAGGTTAAATGTGGTTCCAGGGGTGATAACTAAAGTCATTCCTTCCATGGGAGTTATGCCAAATTTATACTATTCCCACTGAAGTAATCAGCTTAAAAACAAAAAAAAAACCCCACAACTATAATTTCAGTATTTAAGAGTGAAACTTTTGGGTTGTTAAGCATTACAGTATCTGAGCTTTCAACAGTAATTTTATCACTGAACTCACAGCGCTGTACAGTAACCTTGAGAATCCGGCTGTTCCCCAACCCTGAAAGTGTCTCAATGCAGCACGTTTTTCAATTCTGACTGCATATAAGTCCACATAACCTTAGAGCTGCATTTCTACTCACAACCCTATTTATCCCTCTGCAAAGGACTGGGTAATGTAACAAGCAATATTCACCAAAATCTACCTGGAGCCATAAACTAACTCTTGCCGCAGCAGTTCCCATGGTGTCAGGCTAAAGGGAGCACTCAACATCAGGGTCAGCATTTGTTCTCATGCAGAAAACAACTGAGTACTGCTTGTGTCCAAAGGCATCATCTTGTTCCTCCTGCGACAACTTGTTTCACGTAAAATAAAACTCAGAAACTTTCATCAGTCGCTCTCCCTTCTCCCCAAGGCAGGAGGGTGCTCCAAGTCAGCACAGTCTGTTCCTAGAGATCTGAGCACTCCTCTGTGAAATGCCAAATTTGCGTATAAATGCTAAGCATCATCACTGGACTGACTTGTAAGGTCTTTACTACCTCTGGAGTCGGGGACTTGGTCTACTATTTCTGGGTGGCCCATAATTATTTTTTAAGTTATTCTCTTTACTGTGGCATCTGCTGTACCATTTAAAATGGGCTTATGGGTAAAACACATAGAACGCAATTACGAGTTAGACATTTTCACATCTCATTTACATATCTTCCATCCTACCACATATCAGACATCACCTTTTATTTCTTGGATTATCATATAAACTTCTCAAGTACTCAACACTTCCTTCACTGTTTTATCACAGTACACCATACAGTCTTCAGGACATGAGGTGCTAACTACCGCACTGTGCACAATCGCAGTCTCAGTGTGGAATGTCTTGCTTTAATAGAGAAATAAAATGATATAAGGTCATAAGCTAAGACTATCATAAAGTGCATTGCAGGTACCCTATACTTAAATACTCCCATGCTACCTCTTAACTATAAGTGAGGCAATTTGCCTAATGCCTATAGAAGTGACACAATTAATTCCCCTCCCTTAAATAATCCTACTCTTTCCTCTCTAACGTGCGTCTGTAAAAAGAATGTTTACTAAATAAAAGCAAATTTTTAGAAAAGCATATCCTTAAAATCCATAGCATTAGAAATGCCATGAGTCTAAAATGAAATTTAGAAAGTCCTTTGTTCATTGTGTTCATAAAATCACTGGAGACCCCTTTCTCTCTGAAATGGAGACGAAACTCTGCAGCAGTATTATGAACACTGTAAACACACTCAGTGGACTGTCTGAAAGTGGCCTCAACCATAAACAGCAACCTCAGCATTTTTCTGTTCATGTTTTCTGCAAAGGAATCAACAACCTCCAAATTAAGATTTGAACGTTTCTGTCCTGAGAGTTCAGCACTTCCATATTATGCATCAGTGCGGGCTAAGTGAAAAAGGGTCCAAGAGCATCACCTGTACCTAAGAGGGTATTATAATTTTTAAAAGATAATCTTAATTTGAAGCATTTCCCAGAGGGAAAACATTTTGAAGTTTAGGAGTATCACTTAATACAACATACTTGTAGTGAAGAGCATGGACCTCTTGTAGCACAGTTAGAAAGTTGTAAATACAGTACTTATTCCTCAATCACATCTTCAAAAAACAAGGAGAAAACCCCCCCAAACAACTATCTCTTTGTACTGAACCCAGCCTAAAATATCAGTACCATTGTCTTCTGAAGGAAGAATTTTGGTATATCAAGCAAATTATTCTTACTTATTCATTGCCTTTCACTGTTTACTACAAATGTCATCTAATAGAAATAAAAACAAAATTTCTTCTAGAAAAAATAGGAATAATAACTAAAGTTATACTGTTATCTCACTGAGAGTTGTTTTACACAAGAAGGGGAAAAAAATCTGAGTTATTTCACCTGAAAATTAAACATGGAGTCCCTTAATCAACAGGTACTGGATAGTAAATATATTATCTGAAATTTTACTCAGTCAAAAGGATGAGAAAAGGAAAATAAGAGTATGTTAAGTGTATATTCACATTTGCTACTACATCTTAGATATGGGAACTGCATGGCAGTTACAACATCACAGCTAGGGTCACTACTTCTGGAAATGCAATTACTTTTACTGTATAGTTTATTATTAAGCAGCATAAATGATGCCTGCCATGTGCAATCATTAGTGAAAGTGATGAGCAAAACACAGGGATTTTATGGTATAAATTAACATTGGTTCTGCTACTGCCAGGAGAAATTTTGCCACCAATTTCAGCCAGCATAGATCTGATGCCTCAGATCTTGACAGAAATGAAGTTTCAGTAGTTTACCACACCCATGTGAATGCTGATTCTTTCCAAGGCCTTTTATTGGATAGAGTTTTTATTTCAGATGAGCAATTCATCTGTTTTTCTTTTGACACACTGGTAAGCAAACTGGGAACATGCTATCTTTTCACAACCATGATTCTTAAGTATATGGTCATTAAGGGCTACGAGAGTTGTTAAGATGTCTTGATGCCTTTTGTCCTCCTCTGTGCCTCCAGGAAGGACTGTCTATGCCTGTTTCTGAAAAATTTTCAACAGAAAATTTTCAACAGCCCAAATTGACTTTCTCTGGTGTTTTAGGGTTAGTGACCTTAGAAGGTCATTGCTCATACCTAATCTGAATTTTGTTTGGTTCCATTTAACAAATTACTTTCCATACCCTCCTGTTTCTCACTATGGAGAATGAATTACTGACTTTCTTTTCCAACAGTCTTTTGTATTCTTACAGCCCATTCCCATGCTCTCCCTCAGAGATCTCTTTTTCTGGCCAAGCACCCTCGATACCGTCTGTATTTCCTGAGAGGTCACATTTCCTCACTCTCTTGTCACCCTCATTGCTTTTCCTTTGGACTTTCACCAAATTCTCTGTAGCTGATTTGGGGTGTGCTTCCCAAATCTGTGCTTAGACGTACAGCTGAGCTCCTACCAAAGGTGTGGGGAGCAGAAGTCACTCCATTCTACCAACGGGCTATATTTTGTGTTACACCTTCATCACTTGTTATCAAGAAAAGCTCTTAATTTCAACATGAACATTTCTTCTGCCAGCTTCACAACAACTCTTAAATTTACTAAAACCTTTAACATTGTAAACAGCATTAAATTAGAAGTCACACTTAATTGGCTGTCTTCACTTTGCCTACACCCCAACATGATAGAACACTTCAAGGTTACTCCTGGAAATACATAAACACAAGCATGTACACAGCCCAAGCACAATTAACAGAGACTTAATCTAATCTGTATACAGATGTGGATGTACAGAGATAAATAATCTACAGATATAATATAAACACCCACACACTGAGTGGGTCTGTAACTGAGAGGTTTATCTACGTTATTAAGAATATCACAACTTTTTCAGTGCCAAAAAGAGGGGGAAAAATTAGATACTAAATATAACCACGGCTAAAATCAGATTCCGTTCTTTTGTAGTCCTGAATCTAGATAAATGTATATATGGAAGAGACCTTTAGCATGTCTCACTTCCTGTTCCTCCTCCATGTAAACAGGTTCAACTCCTCTGAAGTCAGCCAAAACATACATGTAATGTAAACATGTGTGTGTGTAAACCCAGGGTAAGTGTGAGTAGAATAAGGCCCCTTGTTGACTCAGGTCTTGCAGGTACTTGCAATAATAGAAAAATAAGAAAACTAATATACTGTAGTTACCTACTATGCAATAAATATGTAATTATACTGTAATTACAGTACCTGATTATTGATGTACTGTAAAATAAACTGTTATCAAGTTTTTTTACTGTTCCTTTCTATTTACAGTCCTCTCTGATAAAGATTAAGCTTCCCCAAAAATGCATGATAAAGCTTCTTATCAGAGGTTTTAATGCCTCTAATAACTACTGTAATTCTGTGTGATTTAGTGCTTTGAATAATCCACCAGGATTTTTCTCTAGATCTTTAAAAGGATTGTAATGTGTACAGAGGTGTCGTAGTGATTAAATTTACAGGACACTTACCAAAACAGTGATAAGACAGGATGTTTAATTAACACATGTACACGTTGTTCAACTGTACTATCATGCAAAAATGGAAAGACCTGAATGAGACCCCTATTTTCCCATCAAAATGTTAAAAAAAAATTAAACAAAGGATTATCCTCACTATACAATATAGAAGCAAACATTCTGAGGGCAACAGCAAATCCAGGCAGCACCTGACAGTGGTACCAGCCTAGTGTTGTGTACTGTGTAGAGCCAAGGTCCTGGTAGCAGTTGGATACTCCAGAGACAAAGGAAAAATTAAGTCATATATGGCAGTACATGAGAATTCACTGGCTGAGTTTCGAGATGTCATTCCTTTCACTGGTGGGTAGTTCAAGGACATTGAAGTTCTCTTCAGCTATAATGCCTGAAAATATCAATGCTGTTAAGGCTCATTGACAAAAGTCATTGTAGAAAACCTGCTGAAGGTTACCTTATCAGATGTTTTTGAACTCCATGTCTCAGACAGGCACACAGGCACTCTAGAAAATCCCTTTTCCCTCCATCAGTAGATTTACTTAATGGCCAAGGCTATCCCTTATTTATATAACAGATAAGTAAATTTAACTAAAGCAAAGAAATGCCCCAGCAGACTAAACCCCAACAGAAAAGGGCAGCAGAGTCAACCATACAGTGAGAAGTGGAAGAGAACCTTTATATCTCTGAGGACTCTTTTCACTTTAACTTCTACTCACATTTTGTCCACTGTGATGCTAACAAAAAAAAAAAAAAAAAGATAGAGAGATCTAAAGGTGTTATCATATACGATCAAAAGACGAAACAGAAAAGTCAAGAAGCTCATGCAACCCGTATTCCCACTGGGGATATAGTCCTTTTAATATTAGAATTGTTTGTACTTTGAAATGGAAATCCCAACATCTGCAAGTGCAGCTGAAGTAGAGTTCACTCGTGGGCAAGTGCCAGGTAGTAACAGGGCATGAGAACAGACTTTGGCTCCATGAATGGAAACATAAACCTCTCCTTTGTAAAAATGATTTTTAATGATCTCAAAGGCCTCCTGGTTTAATATGGAAGATGAGTGCCACTTTTCTTTAGAATTAATCCCACGTATTTTGTATCACAGTCCTGGCACAGGGCTACAAAGATGAAATCATTTCTTGACCATCATTATGGCCACGCCTGCTCTAATCTGCAGTGCTATGCAGGGGCACACAAATACTGGAAATGGTGCAACTGCCTTATTACTGTGTTCTGCACAGGCTTTTATACCCTGGTTCTCAGCAAGACTAATTATTCTAAAAGAAGCATCACACTATTGCAATTATCCTGCTCCCAAAACCTGAGTTACATCATTTAGGACACTGTGCTTCACTCTTCTGGCACATCCATGCAGCTTTATTTTTTGCCACAAAGATTTTTACTGGGGGGAAAAAAAGTTAACAGGAACAAGCTCAGAGATCATGAACAAGATAGAACACTTAAATATAACAGGAATATGAAACAGGCACTGAGAGTGTAAAAAATCACATGCTTCTGACTATTTATTTACCTGGCAGACAGGACTGTTTACCTGAATAATCATTTCTCTGCAGCAGGTAAAGGTGAAGGTGTGGGAACTTCCTTCTTTCTTTGCTGGCAGTATTAATTGAACAGCTTGGGATGGCAGACTACGGGAAGATTTTATTTCTCATCTCCATCATCAATAAATTACTAAGGTAGCTTTCAGGACTCTTAGAGGGTGCTTGAAACCTATACCCCTTTGGTTGGCTACTCTCTGGATGGACTAGAATACATGATGCCCTCTTGCATAAGGCTGTAGTCCTTCTACAGAAGAAGAACTGACTTTTAAAATCAAATATACAAGGTTCTCCTGTATTACAACCTCCTCCTACTCTTCCCTCCCTGGGAAAGAATTTATAGTAGTAAACATTATTTAATGTCCCTAGTAAGGGAGACATTGACAAATTAAAAAAACCCAGCATCTACTCAGTGACTCAGAAACTAGCAGACCAGCCTTAGTCATTTTCTCTCTCTCATTAATTAATCAGAAAATTTCCCAACAGTTCCATATATGCCTGTTTTTTCCTTCTCTACCCAGCAAAACTACAAGCACAGCTACTTCTAATTGTAACAGTTAACCACTTTTTGTTATGTTTCAGCATTAGAGGGAGAACAATTAGATTTGCAACTGAGAAAAAAAGATGAGGGGGAAAAATACGAAAGCGAGAAAGAGAGAAAAAGAGAAGAGGAAAAGGGGGAAAGAGGGAAGGAAAGAAAGAAAAGGTACTGCCCTTTCAGCCAAATGACTTGGAGATAGTAGTCTTCAAACCTCTGAAACCAAATGATTTGTGAAATCTTCAGAAACTCTGATGATCCAGCCAGCTGCATAGAGGGTGGTCTTGTTCTTGGGTAAAATGATCCCTCTAAGCCATCCACCATCTTGAAGTTTATAATTTCAAAAGTCCAATATTTATGTAAGCATGTCCAGCATGCTTTCTTGTAAAGAAACTTTCCTTACCTTTCTAATCCTCTCTCTGGTCTTTGCCTTGTTATGGAGACAGAAGTCACAGAAGGCAACTGAACGTATTTCACCAGGAAATACAGGTCATATCCTTCAATATTACAGAAACAAAAATATGCTTGTTTTGATGTAACTACATGTATTTAAGAATTACCAGCATAACATAAAATAAATTGGAGAGGTCTATTTGAGGTCTGGGTGTTCCAGCTATTTTTACTGAAGCTGCCATGGATTTCAGTGGGAGCATTGCACACTGAATGGCGAAAGGAAATGACTCCCAGACCAGAGTTAACCCAGAGCTGTGTACAAAGGAAGAGATGTTCACCCTGTGGAAGGCATATTCAATCTGAATTGCATATGTTAAATTAAATACATCTGCACTTTGGCAGAATTTGGACAATGACTCACTTTAATTATGTAAAAATTTCAAATGGGGCAAACTCCACTGTAGTGACTCACATTAGTGCTACCACATGATCTCCTGATAACTACATCAGTATATAACTCATGTCTCTGCTGCAGAGTTTCTACAGAGAGAATGACATATTACCTGACTAGCATTAAAAGGACTCCATGTTCCCAGCAATGACTGGTACATTAAGTAATGCTTCAGAAGTAGCATATAGTACACTGTAGCATATAGTACACCAAGCTTTTTTCCCCTTGACACAAAACTACAGTTTCCCTAATGACAATAATTCACTGTCATTCAAAAATCAATTTTCTGTTTGTGTTTTATTTCTTTAAATTTATAGAGTAGTGGGGAAAGATTTCAGAAGTAGAAACTTACATCATTTCCCTTTCCCTAAGAAAAATTATGGTGCTGCAGACCTTCTAGGCTTCCAATCAAAGACAATCCCACCCTGTCCTTAAGAGATTGGCAAATACACCCTGAATACCTTAAAGCACAAAACCTTCTGCATAGGTCTGTAAGGGTACCAGGCAATTTCTTGTGTTTGGCTTCACAGACATTCTTGGACTTTTCCCCCCTACCTCCTGCACTGTCGGTGCAGGTTGGTTTGGTTTGCTTGGTTCTGATGTGGACTATGAGAATAAACTGATTATGCGCTTTACGTCAGACTAACAGGAGTGATGACCTTGAAATGTCCGCTGTGAAGAAAAGCTATCCTGCATTATTTGCCTCAGATTTTTAAAAGTAGTAAAACACTGTATTACTTACCTCAGCGTTGTTAATAATAGGGGGGAGTCTTTTGTTGATCTGTATCAGGTCCCTTTTCTGAGCTCTGAGAATTGCTGTTTGTATCCTGAAGTACCACTGTATTACACTCTTATTAAACATTTGAAAAAGGGATGTCCACTACAACGATTTCTAAACACCATTTTCAGGCTTACTGAATAAGCTAACCAGACCCTTAAGTAACAAAGGGATATACAAAAGGCATTTTCACTACAAAAGGAATGTATTAATGTGACAAATACATCCTTTGTTAATGCCAGATGCTGACTCTAGGTGTGAATGAGGCATATGATGAATGGGATGATGAGGAAAAAGCAATCTTAATTGTGCAATTAGTTATGTTATGTTTGTGCAACGTTTTGCATAACAATTATAGGCCACTGGTACACTAGTGGTCCAAAATTACAATCTTCCAAAGGAGTTCAAACAGCTAGGAGAGCCACTGTACCCTTTGAGAAACTCTTTTAGAAGGCTAATGAAAAATGTAAATTATGTCAAGTGGCCTTTATAAGGCTTAAGTGTGCCATTGGGCTTGGATGTGAAAGTGCAGTGTGCTTTCTTCAGCTGAGAGTGGTAAGAAGTAGCAAGTGCAGAGGATGCCCCAAGGGAGTGCCCAAAGCCAGTGCAGTGCTAAAAAGCGTGGGAGTGAAGTCTGGCCTCTGAGTGACAGAGCTAGTAGGAAATGGTTGAAGGTGTTGGGACCACTGTGTGTAGAATTGTCTGGATCAAAAAACAATGAGCAAGAAAAGAGGATTCACAGTATGTTCCTGCTCCTTCCTAGCATCTACTAAAGAGAAAAAAAAAAAATATCTTGATTATTCTCCACCCTCTCACTCCACCTTTCACTTCTTTTCTTTTTCGAAGCACAATTTAACGTTTTTTCTAATGGTTCACAGAAAAGTTAAATTTAAAATAGGAATCCAGATTAAAGCTCACTGCTATAACTGTTCCTGGGGGTAGAGGTAAACCGCCCAGAATGTGATAACAACATGGGTGTTGAGTGATGATCTGCTCATAATCGACACATCCAAGCACACAAGAGTTCATTTCACCCTTGATCTCACCCCAGGGATCCCCGCCAGTCACAGCTGATGCTGAGAGGTGTAAGACATACTGCCCCATTGGCTCCATGATTATTCATTGGTTAGCACTGCTTGGGAGCAGGTGAGATGCCCTCACATGCCACTCAAAGATGTTAAACTGACACACATCACAGCTTCCCTGGGTCTTCCTCCCAGAGAACAGCGACCATGCTATCCACCAAGACAAAACTTGCCACCGATGTTTGAATAGTAGGCTAATGAACATGAAGGGGGAAAAAAACCCAAAAAACCTGAAATGTCAAGGTAAGACTTGTTCCTAAGCCTTTATATATACAGGATACCTTTAAGTCAGACATCGCCTTTCGAATGTGACACTAGCACACCCTGGGAATTCTGTTTTTAAACAGTCTGCTCATCCCTTACTCAAATAAATAGTAAGCATATAGTTCTGCTAAGTCAAGTTGTTTAGCAAAGACATTTACTTTTGCACAGAAACTCAGCCCCCGTGGTGCAGAAGAGCACAGCAGTGTGCTGTGACCCAGCTCTCAGCCAAGGGGATGAAGAAGACATCAGAACCAAAGAACAGGGCAGAGACCGTTTATTCTACACCCCAGCAAAAGGGTCCACCAAGTTCACTGGCTTTAGTGTTTTGACTGGAAGTGGGAATAGTTTTTTAAATGCTATTTTATTCAGTGACAGATGGGTATCACATGACTTTGTGCCCTGGATGCTGTTTGTAGAGAAGCCTTAAGTCACAGCTGGACTCCTACAAATTATTTATGATTGCAGACTGATATTGAATATACAACTTGAGGCAGAATCACAGAGAGCAGGATTGTATGTACACAGAAATAAGTTTCATGTTCAGTCACATCTCTTCCAACTGACTGCAAGCATCTCTCCAGTCACTATCCAGGGCTCAAACACCCCTTGGAAATTCATTAGCAAGCACAGCAAATAGCGGTCCTGAAAATTTCCATTCAGTACAATGAGACATATCCCCCTATATTATATGTTCAAAGAGGGAAGGGCAATACTCTTCTAAACCTAGTTTCTCATGAACCTGAATCCAATCACACATTCCCTTTATAACAGTCATCTCTCTTGGTGCCGCTTTACAAAATCTACATCGTATCACCACTACCTTAAAGGTCGGCTGTGATATTTCAATAGAGAAACCATGGTTTCCTTAAAGGACTTGCATTCCTCTTGCTGTAGTCATTTTTGCTCTCTTCTATTGGTCTTGCTTAGCTCACTTTCATATGAATGTCAGATTTTGCATTTGCTGTGTGCTGTCATCTAGACTCCTGCTGTAAAACAGTTTGGTTTTCCCCCAGTTGGTGCACCAGATTAGCATTCCCCCTCTCCCCCTTCAGAATAGAATGTAATTAAAGATCATGGGAAAATAACACACACACTAGTCATAAAGTAAGAGAATTTCAGGTTTGGTTCTGCTTTCCAATTTTATATGCTCCACTTCACTTCCATATATAAAGAGAAATACAAATGGCTTTGGTCACTGGATACCTATTAACTCCTTGTACATCAGATCCTGTGCAAAAGAGATGACAGCAAGATCCACAGTAGCTTATGAGAAAGGGCCTATGCCTCACAGAATCACACACAATTTACCCAAAATGAAGCCTTTTGCCCAAATGGTTCCCTCTTCACTTACTGTGAAATGGTTATGAAACATAAGCCAGAACTGTCTCTATATTCAGAGCGTACAGGAAAATGTTTCATGATCTAAGCAAATGTTTTCATCTGAGAAGCCTGCCAGAAAGATCACTTTGATAGCCTTGAGGCTGACGAACCACTTGGGTCAGCAAAGGCCAGTGCTGGAGGTGCAGTAGCACAGCTGGTTTGAAGCAGAGGTTGTTTTACACATCCCCACCTCAGCAGAGGCAACGCCACCTCAGGTTTTCTGGTGGTAGAATGGAAGAGCTTATTGCCTTATGGTCCTGTAAGACCAAAAGAGAAATTAACTGCTTCTTAATTAAAAAAAAAAAAAAAGGTTAAACTCCTTCTATAGCAGAGGTAAAATATTATCAAATTGGCATTTATCACCACAAGAGTAAGCAAGAGGCAACTGTTAATATTCACCTGAGAGGTTCTGGAAAGGGAAAAAACCTACCAGGTGATCTTCCACCATGAAGGTAGGTGGCAGTGGGGGGGGCAACTCAGGATATACATTCTGGGTTCTACCACCGCTAAATCATATCCCAATTTATCTCCCTTTCCAAAAGGAGAGAAGGTAACTGAGGTCACTGAGAAAGATGATGTTCGTGCCACAGCATTTGACACAGTATCACACAGAAAGAATTTATGACTTGCCCAATGTATACAACACTGTCAGTGGTGGAAGCTCCAATATCAGGATGCTTACTTAACCTCAAAATTCCTCCCTCTTCCTCAGATAGACAAGAAAGCAGATGTTTACCTTTACTGATGTTCTACTGCAATTATTTCTTATGGCAATTCTCCTTCATTAATTAGAGGATCATAATGGAATAAATAGAAAAATGAGCTCCAGCCTGAGTATTCTGCATTGTAATCTAAATTAAACTAGTATTACAAATTTGTTTACATATCTCAGTTGAGCTATGCAGTTTCAAAAGTTACTTGCTGAATGTAAACATATCTCCTGATGCTACATTACCCACTCTCTACAGTAAAATATATTCTAATGTAATACAATAAAACTGAAAAACCAATAAATGTTCCTATTTATTGAGAAATTGGACAAAAAATAGCTTATTGTCAGTTTTTAAAGACTGAAAATCAATAGATGATGAAAGGTTGTATTTTTTGTTACCATTAGACTGTTGACTCTAGCAATAAGTGAGATATGGATTACAACTGGGGGAGTAAAGAACTGGTGAGATATACAATTTGGAGCTTCTAGGGTTTTTTAGAACTTAATTCCCAGTGTTTGTGCAGCAGTGGCCATCTTGGCACTGCTATTAATGGGCCCCAAGAGCACAGCTCCTCCATTTTGTTGACAAAGCCAGCTTTAAGTATCTTCCCGTCTTTAAGAGCATTTCTAAATTACAGGGACTCTTAATCAGACTTGCATCTGCTAAGGATCACAAGTAAAGGAGATCCAGCTTTCACATATTTTCATCCTGCCAATCAAAAAAAGCCAATCTGCAAACAGCACAGTGAAACCCCAGCTGTCACAGTGCCACCTCTCAGGTGCCCGGATCGAGTCCCCCCCAAGGTGAGCTACCAAGGGGGTTCCCCAGGTATAGCCCCACATAACAACCACCACCACACCAACCACCACAACCACCACCCAACACCAGAGAGAAATCAAGTTAAATTGGGATGTTCAGTTTGCAGAAACCTTTAGCTCTCATGCATTCCTGAGTCTGTCATCCTTCCTCACATATGCAAGGTTTTCCATATCTGGGCCCTGAGCATAAAGGTACCATTCCAGTCTGCCATCTACACGTGTCTGAGTTTTACCCTAAATACATGGGCAGAGAATGGTCTGGAAAACACAGATTTTCAACACCTGTTTTCCCAGAAGAATTTATGCATGGCAGTCAGTTTAAAACCTGAATTTCTATATTCGTTAAACAGGAAGAACACATCTATGCAGATGCTGGCAAAGCATCCTCACAGTGCAAACACGGTGAAATGGAATACTAAAAAAAATATGCAGTGATAAAAAACACGGACCTAAACATAAACACTGCATGTAGAGTCCTTAAATAGTGATGTGTGCCAACATTTTTCCAAGTGAACCAGTAGGTATGACCATTACATTTAAACCCAAATTTAGATGTTCTACGCTGACTATATTTCTAAAATCTGGAACAGAGTCTGAAAGGATGCCAATTACAATAGGGAGTTAGGGCTTCTTTTAGGATTGATATTCTCTTTGTATGTTTCATAATCATACAGCAGCTCAAATCTTGCTAGATGTGGGTAACAGAAAATGCCTATAGTGCCTTCAGATACACAAATATTCTTCTCTGGGAAAGTGAACAGTGACCACTGGGCCTGGGTTTGATGAAGAACTGGTAAAGCCAGCTGACCTGCTTCTGCAGTTTTACAAATTCAGAGAAGCGAGCAGTTAAAAGTCTTCAGAAAAAAAATTTCCCAAGACCTTGAAGGAGCTGACAGTGTGCAGAAATGGCCATCCTACCACAGGCTCTAGTCCTGTGTTTCCATGGCATAAAACTTTTGCTTCAAATTGAGGAAAGCACAGAGAGTACTAATTTACATATCATGGTTTCCTTCTGTTTTCCCAGGTAGGAAACTATTTCTAAAAAGGGGGCTGTTACCACATATGCATAATCACATAGCAAAAAAAAAAAAAAGACTCATGTTGCTCCTGTAAGCTTTTGCTTAAGTATACCATGGAAAATAACTTTGATGAAATAATTTGCCCAGAGCACTGCTTGTCTGGAAGATTTCTATAATTTAACTGCAGTTCTGTAAATAATTTGGTGATAGACAGGCCATCAGCATAATTTGGTGCCAGACCCATGCAATGTTAAGGAAATGGCTAGCAGGCCAAAATTAAATCAACTGGGACCTAGTATGTACAATGCACATTAAAACCAGTCCAAATTTATTATTTTTTAGAATAAGCTTATTCAGTTTAAAGGAAGACACTGATTTTTGCGTTGGGAATTAACACAAAGAAATGTCATACTTCCTCTCAGCAAGGAAAAGATCACCCACATAGGGTTAATCCCACAGATCTCCATGAAGATGTAAAATATTTTTGTACAATAACATCCCAAACTACTGCCAGTATATATATATACTACTGGCAGTATATATAGCATAATATATACAAATAAATAGCATAATATTTTGTACCAATTCTGGACTTACCAGTAACTTGCACCAAAGTATCTCAGTTCTCCTGTTCTGTTAACCTGCAAAATAAAAGCCATTGCCCTGATTTTTTAGTCAAGCCTTAACCAAGTCTGCAAGATAAGAGGTACACAATTGTATGCATGGTACATTGCACCTTTAATCATCTACCTACCTGAAATACTCAAGGCAAGTAGTTAGACATCTAAATGGTTTAAACTAAATGAGTTTTGTAGTACATTACTGTGTCCACATTATTTGAAAACTGGCATTCACATCCCCTCTCAATCAAAGTATCATTTTGGCTACAGGCAGATGAGAAACTCAAAGTAAGTTGCAGAGCCAACAACAGGCCTAAGATTTAGCATTTCAGCTGAGAAGAGGGGAGAACAAACAAAAAAGCAGGATGCTTCCCATTCATGTTTCATGTCTGGGCAAACATTTTCCCATCAGAAATATCCGTGATCAGTATTGCTTTCCTGCATCATCAGACTGTAAGTCAAGACACATTCTGGAAACCCTCTATGATTTTTACCAAATGAGAAGGGAATAGCAGGGAAAATAATATACAAAAAAAAGGCAACCAAGACATCCCTCTCAGCTCTACTGAAAAAAAGGCCTCAAGAAGCAGATACATTTATATTTCACTTGAACTGAAAAACAAAGCAGGAGGTGAAGTATTTGGGTTAAAAGCCAGCAAAAAGTAGTACAAAAAAGCCCACCAGGTAGTGTTGCAAGAACCTCTAGATAAGCATCTTAAATCAGGGTAAATTACACACCTCATGCTGGTGACTCGGTCATGGGAAATTATGAAGCTACGTGATGTCTCATTTGTTGTGCTGAAAACAAATGTAAATAAATTACTGAGAGAATCTCATTTACATTTAGAAATTCATCCCGATGCATGACATGACTGCTGATGTTTTTTTAAATGACACTTTGAGAAGAAGTGCCACTATTAAAAACAGATCATAGCCACCTCAGCGAGAGCCTGTGCATGTGTGTGTGCGTATGTGCATGAGTGTGTAAAGGCAGATGTTCTAGAGAGATCTTTCACATCACTGGAAAAAAGGCTTTATTTTACTGTTGCAGAACCAAAATGGTGGTGTCAGAAGACAAAATATGTGTTCTTGAAGACAAAATGTGTATTTTTCCCCCCTCCAGAAGGGGAAGCAGAAAGACAATGTTATGGATTGGCTGCTGCCACTACAGCAGAAAGTGCAAATACTAAAATTGTAGGAACAGAAAACAGCGTAGCACATCTCTCCATCATCAAGTGTAATAAAACTTCCCCTTAAATACACACACAAAAAGCCTTTTGCTAAGCTTTTATCTCCCCCCTCCAAGTCTCACATTTTAAGCTGTCACTTAAACAATTGAGAAGGATATCCAGGAAGCCATAAGATGGGAGAGCAAGTTGAACCGCCGTTAGCTAAGCATACATTCAGGCAAATATCCAAATGCTTTAGGAGCTGTCATTCTCCATCCCGCGTGGGAAGGCTGCGAAGAGACGGACTTGCTCGTATCATGATTGCTCTTATTATTACAGCAGTGAAAACACTGCATACTAATGGATGTGTTTTCAGAAAAAAAGACTGTTAGATGGCTTTTTAGACTCTCTGCCTAGCTGTCTGGGCTTCAGTATCTGATACATCCTATCCCTTTCCCTGCTTCCAAAGCAGAACTCTAAAAAAAGTTTGTAACATGAGGGCAAAATAAAACATATTTCCAAATGGGGACACGACAGTGTTCTACAACCCCACATACGGCAGCATATTTACATAAGCCTGCATAGGTCAGAGAGTTTATTTGTTAAGGGACAAATAAGCAGGCCATGAAATAATTATTTTTCATTGTGCCCTGCCAAACCTACCCAGCCAAAGGCTAAATTGAGCTGCTATTGTGATTATTTGAACTGTGGAGCCAAAAGTCTTCACTGCAAAGCATCCCAGCTGTCCTAAATTTTATTCTGATGGCTAGTTTTCACACTAGCTTGAAACTTGCCAAAAATGCTCCACAAAATAGGCAGGCGGAAGGCTTGCTTTATCCAGACCTACATCAATTACTGATTTAGAGCTGTTCTGAGAACTTGATTATTAGCAAATCACTTCCCAAAATTGTTATGACAAGATTCACATATGCAAATGGCAAGCTGCTCATATGTACACAGCTAGCAAAAGAAATTAATACAAAGGTTCCCAGATTTATTTATGGCTATTTCCTATTCTGCTCTACTGCAAATTAGCCACTAAAATATTAAAAGAAAGGGGAGAGATCCAGCTGCAGCATCACAGCTTGGACACACGGTGACATGGGAACACCCAGGCCGTAACTGCTCAACATGCTTCTGCCCTCTCCCACCTCCCCAGGGAAGATGATCTACCAGTGCCTTCTGCCATCAGAGGAAGGAAAACCACCATGGCCGTTCCCAAGCTGCAGATTTGGTCAGCACACCAAGAAGAAGGTAGGATTACCCCAAGAACAGCTCAGATGATGGGCTTCGAAGGATACTTCATATTTTAAACAAGGTTGACAGGGGAGGAGGGGGAAGAACAAATATAATTATTTTTTTTTTTAATCTCATGCTTCAAAGCTTAAATTAATCCCTAATAATGAAAGATTAGGATGAGAACGTGTAGAGAAAAGATTATCCTATGTCTGCCCATTGTGAGGCTCTTACAACTTTCCTTGAGGCGCCTGGGTTTGGTCATTGCCAGAGATAGAGCAGGCGGATAGAAGGATCTTGGGAACAATTCATTTTGTACTTTCTACATTTCTGCTTAAATAAATAAGGCACAAACAGTGGCACAGACAATGAGGCTAATTGTTTTGAGGGCAGCTGACTTCTAATAAATTAAATGCCCATCACTTGGTATCACAACCCCGTCCAGACAAGTGCACCTCTCTGCAGCTGCCCTCCTTCTCCACACCTCCTCCTATTTTTTATCCTGTTTGTAATTTCACTGTAATATCCTCAGGGCAGCAACCACTCCACATTTACACATGAATTAGAACAACACCTCGCACAATGGCATGCCAGTCCTGATTGGACCTGGACCGCTCCTGGGAATGCTGCTGGGAATGGTACTATAAAAAGAGCTCATAAATGTATAGAGCACAGCACAGTAACACACACACACATACCCCCTACCTTTTAACACAGTTAACATCACTGCAGTGACGTTAACTCTTTGTTTTCATAATAAACCTGCCTACTGTTTTTAAGCTTCAAGATGGTTGTGGGATGTGTAGCTAAGACCCTGCAACCTTCACCACGTACTCTGTGAAGTCAGGCCTGTGCTACGGACTTCTGTATTTTCTGCATAATCAAATGACAGAAATGTTACAAGATCACGTTATAGATGTCAAGGCTTAAGCTTGAATGTTGCTTAGGATTTGCATGGAAGCTGATCCAATGACAAGCCGGGGAAATTCAGGATGAGTAACCAAAGGAAACCACATCAGTGTCAGCCACATCACCCCTGTCCAACCATTACAGACCTAGCCTGATTCACCCAAATTCCCTTCTAATTTCTTTCCTTTCTTGGGAGAGGCTTTTGACCTTTGAGATAATATTTTAATATATTTTGGAATTTCAAATTTTGTACATAATAAACTAGCTATCTTCAGGTACTTCAGATATAAGCAACTCCAATATAAAATTTTAACTTACTCTGGTATTCAGTCATGTTATTTTTTAACTGAAAATATAACAAATAGAAAGATTTGAAAATTTTCATCAACATACTTCCTAAAAATTCTGACAAATCAATTATTTTTGTCTGAAGGACAACGAATAGTCAATGTGGTTCACAAACAGCAAAAGAAAAAGAAAGGGAGTGGGTGCAGCTAAGGTGGCAAGTCAATAAGTAACTTGAATGTATGTATAAATTCAGACACCTAAGCCCCCTTTAAGATCAGGTTCCATGATGGAGTCACTCATTCCAAAAATTAATATCTAGAAAAAATGGAAGAAATAGGCAAAATGTAAAACATAATAAAAATCTTAATTAGAATAGAATAGCCACTTTGTCAGGCCTGTATTCTGTGTTGGTATGGCACCAGAAGTTTACCTTAAAAATCTACCATACAGACTCCAGCTGTTAGCAATTGCATTAATATATCTCTAAATAAAATAAAATAAAATAATGTAAAAATTACTTTTTGTTGACTACCAGGTGACAGATCTCTTATTTCTTAGACTAAAAACTCTACACAATCAAATTCTGTGGAAAATCTAAGATAATAATGTCTTTTTCTCCTGATGGGATGGTAGCATTACATGGCCTTAATGTGTTTTTCCATATAACCTTACACTCAATGCAAGTTTTGTCCATGACACAAATGTGGAGAGATTCTGTCTCACAGAAGTGTGACCCCCGTTGCTGGACATTGTCAGTCTGAGCACTTTGGCTTCTCCATGAACTCCCCGCAACTCATGACTTAACTCTCGTCCCTTTTGCCAGGGGTGCCCATGGCTCTAACCAAAGCAAACTCTACCCACTGTCACACTTTTACTCCAGAGGAAAGATTATTCAGGAATGATCTTTTTACTTCGACAAAGGCAGTAGGAGACCATGGTCTATATGGAACCGGCTATTGACAACCCTGCACACACTCGGTCATAGTCAAATATGTGACAAAGTCCGATGAAATCCTATTAGGGAATAATACAAATGACAGAGCTTAAAGAATACAGTTAGCTCCTAATTAAACAGCCCATAAATCTGTTCAGAACCTACAGAACTTATCACCAGAACAGGAATCTCAAGAAGTTCCACAGAGTTTCGTTTTAACAGACCTATTGTCCACTGAACCAAGAACTTTCTTGCTTACAGAGGAGATATTTCATCAACTTAAATACTATTAAAAGATGATTATGCACTGAGCTTTCCTGAAATTGTGTAACATTTGCATGGTATAACACATACTCTTACTTGTTCGCTGCAGTCTGATTCAAAGCGCTATAAATATGTTTGCCCTTTCTGCTAAGCCCGCCTAAGGGATTAGCAACCCCCCAAAAGTTCAGTTGAATATTAACTGCATTAACTTTGCAGACTGTAACATACTGTTACACTCAAACAGCCTACGGTGTGGTATGGATGACTTGCTTAATAAAAAATGTTTTCTTGCAAAGCCCGATTGCTAGAAAAAAGAATTTGCTCTGTCAAAGGGGGTGACCTCTTCCATTTAACTTCATAAAGCAAACAAATAAAAGGGAGAACTTTACAGGGATGTCCAGAGAACTCTTTATCACTTTGTCTGTCAAACCAGCTGGACTTCCCTTGGTAACACAGCACCAGCTCCACTCTATGTTAGAAATTAAGTCAGTTCACCATGAAAAGAAACCTGTGAAATACAGTAGCAAAGTGTCATCTGCTGTAGTAATGTGAAGTTAAAAACTATAAAAGAGGTATGTTTGCTTATCTATTTTGTTAAGTAAGTAGTGCTTTGCGTGCCAACTCCCATAAAAACCTCATGTGCTGAAAGACTTTCCAGCATCGAGTTATACAGCAGTAAACACAATTAAAAACAAGAGGAAATATTGAAACGTTGGAAGAGGGAGAGTTGGTAGGTGCGTAAAAAGGGAGGTGACTTGCTAGCTAGTGACAAAAGTCAGGGAAGAGCTGGTTCTTGAATCTCCTAAGCAAAAAGCTTCCAGACAGAGGCAGGGGGTAACCGGCAGTATCCGATCAAAAGATCAAGAAAAGGAAAGAGAAAGTAAAATGAGAAAGGCTGGGAGAAGTTTGTAAAGGTTACAAGGTAAAAAGTATCCAATAGATTGCTAAAATACTTTTAAAGATTAAAAAATCCTCCTTCCTTATAATTGCAGCAATAAAAAATGTAGAACCGGTCTATTATGGTATTATGGGATGAAAACAGAAATTGCAATTTTTTTTCTTTTATAAAAATATATACATGAAACAAACCTTCTCTGTATTGCTGTGGGAACATGTAACAACACTCAAAGGCCCTTGATAACAAATGCTCCTATGAAACCTCTCTCATTCAGGATCATGTCTGTATCAATTTGTAAAAACATACTCTGTCATACAAGGGACTTGGGTGTAATCAGAAAATAAATTCAAACTTTGAGAATTAGAAACCATATTTCTCTGTAATTCTGGACACTTACTTGCTTCTGCCATTCACCATCACCATTACATTGTCTAGAAATGAAGACCAACAATAGATGTAGGTAATTACCAAGAACTTAAACTGCAGAGAGCCTCAGACCACAGCATTAAACTAGAATTAAAGCTTTACAGGAAAAGAGAAATGTTTCACTCCCTGCAATCACCTCCCTCCCTGAAACACACACTGCACACCTGCTACCCACCAGCCAGATGGGACTGAATTCTCCTGAATCAGATTTTGGATTTTTAAGCTCAGCTTGAGATCAATTGGATTTCAAGACACGAAAATATATTCTCATTTCACATTCAAAAAATTATGTCAGCATTCAGGAACTTCTAGTTGCAGTGCTGCTCTCACAATTAGATTTGTATTAAAGTGGGATTATTGGTCCAAATGTACTAATAAAAATAAACAAAATGCAGCTTTGCAACAACATTTAATTTAATTACATATGCTCACTTAATGCATGAAAAACAGAAACAAGCTGATATTATATCATCATGTTAAGTGTGATTGGGAATTTAGCTAGTCCATGGTGACCAGTATTATTTTTTTTAAAGTCCATAAAGGCAATTTAGCAGCCCAAACTCATTTAAACATTGTAGGAACTAGCCCTTAATGCACAGGTATCATAAAATATTAACAAACGTTAAGAAAAAACTAGGAAGCATTATATTCCTAGAGGATTTGCTAAGCTTGCATAATGTAACATTTATCATCAATAAAGTTTCTTCAGTTAGGAGATCTCTAGCCTTTTTTTTTTCCTCTCTCTTATTCCAGCAGCACAGCTTCACCAGGCCCCTGTTCCCCGCACTTCAGTGGACTGCTCGCAACCGGCAAAGTCACATTTTTAATTGGGACTGGCCTCTGAACTAGTCTTTCCGCACCTTTTCCTTCAGTCCTGAAACCAATTTGAGACTTGCAGGGGGTTAACAAGTCATCGGCCATCAGCGAGACATTCTCTGCAGAGACCGTGGGCATCTGGAAGCTGCTGCCGGTGGTGTTCCGCCAGAGCCCCGTCTGGCAAGTGCCAAGGCGCAGAAATGCAAGTCCTGCTTGCTTGGCCAGCCTTGGACTGACCTTTAGTTGTAACAGGGAACAGGAGTTTTGTTAGTGAACACAGAGTTCTGGTCTACACATTTTTTAAATTGATTATTTTATTGATGTAAAGTGCCCAGGTGCCCTCACGACAGTCACTAATATAGATTTTGAAAATAAAATTAATTAAGGGCCAGTCTGGACCACCTTTACTGTCATCATGTAGTACCCTTTTCTACAAGTAACAATGCTATCAAGCGAGCACAAGCATAGTGTTTGTAGAGTATTTCATTACATCTCAAAACACCTGACCATGGAGGTCAAGATCACTGTCACCTATCTATGCGTATGCCCACACACACACACACACACACTCTCACTCCCCTCTCCTACCTTCCAAAAGGGGAACCGAAGCACGGAAAACTTAACCGGCAAAAGTCTGTGTCAGAGTGCCAGCTGTGCCGCTCTGGGCTCCGTCCCTCCGGAGCACGGCGGGAGCATGGCACAGTGCGAGCCTAAGCGGGAGCAGAGCAGCCTGGCACGCAGGCTAATCTGAATTACACTCATCCAGCCCTCGAAATGGTTCCTCATTAGCTGCGGGTTAATGGAGTCCCAATGAGTAGTGTTATTTTCATCCCCTGCCTACTGAACACAAAATTCATTTGCAAATATCCTGTAAAATACTGCAAAGCAAGCCAAAGAGATATGACAACATAAGAGGCATACTATTTATGGAATGCACTTACCGTCATTTAGAAAAGGAAGCTGACATGAGCAACAGCCTAAATTTAGCAACACATTTAGTTTTATTCAGTAGTCACAATGACAACATTTTAGAAGGCTGCCGCACACCTTGTGCACCGAAAGGTTCCACTGAAATCAAGACAGGCTTTGATCTGAAAGGAATTCAGGATCAGCTCCTTAATGAATACAACACTGAGTTAAATTAAGGCAATCACCATCTTGACTTTCTATTCCAAGTAGATATAAAATTACATTGATTGCAGGAAATGGTGGCATTCAAACAATATTGCAATGGCCAAAGCCTGAAAGCTAAATTCATTGTCGAGCTAAACTAGGCTTTCAGAGGGCACCATTTGATTTGAGGGGAAAAAGCATCTACAAACCACATATTTTCAATTAATAGTTTAAAAGGCACAGAGTAAGAAAGGAAAAACACAGGTCAATATGCCACATGCCACTCAAAGAAGCAGGCTTTGCATAGATACTGTGCATATATATTTACATGTGTATATATATAGGTGGGTGCATGCATGAGTTTTGGGGTTTTTTTAAGGCAGGTTGTACTACAAAGGCTAAAACTGAGACCAAAAAGACACAATGTATTTCAGAACAGCCTGAGAATGCTCTTTTATCCACACTATCTTTAATTCAAAAGTAATTTCAAATCAACAGCATACAAAGTTAAACCTAGTTCTCTTGAAAACTCAGAAAAAGAATTAATTCGAACCCTTACCTTTGGCACCTTAAAGACTTTTGGCCATGACTTACCTGTATAAATAGAAAGAACTAATTTACTACAGAAATGCCCATGGGCAAACATGTTCTGGCTAATGAAGTGTTCAGCTTTTGCATGATTAACCAGCTGGTGGGGGTGGTGTAAAAATCACAGAGCATAAAATAATAAGAAAAATTGATTAGCAGCTCTCTTTTAAAGCACTCTATGAAAAATTTCCTTATTTTTGCTCATCATTTTGAAAAGTGACTGTACAGAAAGACAGACTTGAATCACTTACCAAGGAGCCAGGCAGAGACTGCACCAGGCACTCACTCCTCCAAGACCTGTATCACAGAGAGGTTCAAGTGAAAAGCGAGATACCAACCAGCACCATGGCTGGATTACTTATACAACAGGCCCTGCCACTAGTAATAAAGGTAATTTTCTGCTGTATTGCGAAAGACATTATATAAAGTTAAAACTATGTGCTTTGAGTCAGTTCAGTTTCTTCCCCAATGCTCTACACTTGAACACCTGAGCTGGCTACAGCTACACTCATGAGCCAGTTTAAGAAGTGCCTACATATAAGCCCAGGGTTTCATATGCTACTTAAATATATATAATATATAAATATATAATGCATATATTTAGGGGATGCTACATAAAAAAGATGGGGTTTGTACTCACTAGGGGCAAAAACCCTTTGCCCTTCCCATCCTGTTCAAGGGGTTCCTTACAAGCTGACATGCTCTGCCCTCAAAGTAGGACCTAATTAGTGTACAAATATTTGGCAGACAGGTCACGAAATGAATTTATTATTAACTCTCCCCTAAACCAATGCAGATTATGCTGAAGCAATTTCACTTCATATACACTTACTCCAGGTCTCTTCAGCTGGGGTTCAACTGGCATGAAAGGGTTTCTTTAAGAAGGAAAACCACATATTTTTATGGCATGGAGGTACTTCAGAAATATGAAAGAGCTGTTCATATAAAGCATATGCACCAGTAAATAAACAAAAATGCAAAAATTTAAGTTACAGGTAATTTGCACTGAGCCAGAGTAATTGCCACAGTCCCTCTTTATCATCATTACTTCTATGGAAAATGCATGTTTTACACTTATGTAAGGACTTTTAAAGCCTGGCTTATAGCTATGTACCATGGGAGACACAGGCAAAGGATCTGCACCTCAGGGATCTGCAATGTGCCCCAGCCCTGGGGATGCAACTATAACTTCAGTGCTGGGACTTTATGGGCTGGGAACCTACACTAACTCCCTTTGTCAATACACAAGGTATCACCTTAGATTCCCAGCTGATTTCTAACCACAACCAGCTATTGCCTCCCAGAGCTTCCTTTCTCATGGTATATGATGGTATATGATGTGCCTTTATATGCCCAGTTACATGGATATGAATTCAATTCTCAAATCATAGTGGTATACCACGCATGCTGTGCCTCAAACTATTCAATCATACCATGATAGTAGTAGACATACCACAATAGTTTGTGAGGAGTAACAATTTTACCTGAAGTAAGAGTTATTTATTACGAGAAGAACCAAAGCAGAACTCTGCAGCCCTTTTTTTTCCCCATGACTTCTGTATTTATCTTATTTACCACTTTCTGAGGAAGACAGTATCCCCCTTTAAATGCACCAAAAGAAAGATTTTTCCATGGTATTTCCCTATGAGAGTCAAGCCGATTATTCTGAGAACAGATTGCTTCATGTGTACATCATAGACTCTACTTCACCCAAAGATTCACACCAAAGAACTGGTCAGGTTTATGCAGGTTAGATAAGTCTACAAACGTTCCACAGAGGTCTTCCTTTCTTATCATGTTTGTCCGAGAAAGCATGTCGCTAACTTCACAGTCAGTCGAGACTTCTGACATCAAAGAGGTTTTTGCCTGTTTTCAAGGCACTGCTGGATGGTTGGATCTTTCTACACTTGCATAGATTTTGCTTTTGAGCCTCCTCTAGCATTTTGGAAACAGTTCTATACATTAACACTTAGGAAAGTGGGCATAGAGCTGACACAAGCAAACAGAAATAGAGGAAAACTGAAAACACTGGCATGAAGCGACATTTCTCTTGGTACATCAGTTGAGAAAGTGCTATTTCCAGACAGAATTCACCATAAAAAGAGAAGTTTCTAGCTAAGCTCAAAGCAGTATTAAATTCCACTTAAGTCTAGTTTCTATGGTTGTATCTGAATTATTAGCAATTTCTAAAATGTCGTGTATTTCTAACTCTGATCAGCTGGGACCCTGACAACACCAGAGCTTGAAAGCTGTGTTTGAAGATACTTTCAAAGATGGTAACACAATTTATTTATTGCAGACGTTCTTGCTAAGAAATTATGCTGTGAAGTATCTAAGTAACATCATAATTTTGGCTAGCCTACTTCTTAAAAAGTTGGGGGGGGGGGGGAAGCTTGTTTGCCACAGAAAGTGAATGCTTGTTAAAATTTTATTTCCTGAAAGGAATTCAGAAATACAGATATGAGGCACAGCTGTTTTACAGGTGGAAAAACCTAATTCTTCAGACGTGTGCATTGTACTCCAAAAGCTTCATGTAATTATCTGTTTGTTTACTTATAAGGAATTGCTTTGGAGGAGCCCCCCAGTGAGTATATGCTGAGTGCTCTGCAGAGGGGTCAAGCACAAGGTACAGACTGCAGACTGTAGGTTTATCTTCAAAGAACAAGCACAAACAAAGGTATTTAGGTGCCTAATTCCACTTATATGCACTCTTGGTGAAATTGATAGAGAGTAAGCACCTCTGAGGACAGGATTCTTTGACAGCAACGTGGATTCCTCACCTGGATCCAGGTCCATGCTTCTTAGGACACCAAAACAGCAGAAAATAAAAAATATTTTGCTTTGTGGCCTCCTTATCCTCTCCTATAGTGGAGTTTTTCTAAGGTTGACCATGGTTCCTGGTGAGGACGTAACACCCAAACAGGCTGGTCTAATTAACCAGAGTTTTTCATACTAATTAATAACAACATGAGCATTAAGCAATCAATAGGACACTTTACGTCACTACTGCTTAAGTCTGCTTTGACTACTTCTGGTTCAGTTGTACCCTTGAAGCTGATTTGGAGGGTTCCTCCTGACTTCCTCCCACACAGCATCAATTTTTAGCAATGATAATCTTTCCTATTATGCTGGAAATTGATAAGCAACCTTGTTAACCTATGTGATGCAGCTAAAAATCAGATGTAAAGTGCACATGGAGGAGGTGAAGGGATATTTTTTGGTATTTTGATTACCTCTAACGTGAATATAGACTTGACCAATGAGTAACATAGTATGACATTCACCCCACGGCAGACAAGTTGCATGCAGACTTGTGTAACACACACATCCCGGTCAGGTGCAAGGGGAGCCATGCTCCACTGTACATTCAGCAAGTTACTGTCAAATTTGTATGAAAAAATAATGCAAACATTTATTCAAAAGTAATTTTAAACTCTTTTGGACTAACTTCTGAAGGACAGCTGGCAAGAAAGTAATATGTTTGAAGTATAGATAAAAACAGAAAACCTGTAAACCATCTTCTCCAATTGAAAGACTCAACTGCTAAAATTAGTTCCTGGAATTTCTCCTTCGGATGCCAGTTTAGGTCTTCCTCCAAATTACCACTAACTAACAATACTCCTGATTTTGAAATAATCCACTACTAGTCAACAGGATCTATTTGATGATTAGGTGCATGCAGCCCCCTCATAAAACATTACATGGTTGTACCCTTATTTTTAAAAATGCACTTTTGTTCCAGTGTCCTGAAACTAACTGTACAAACACAAAGAACTCAGATGCCCTCTCAACCCCTATTGGAAATGACAAGTGAGTCCTTCTAAAATTGCAGGCATACACTGTCAAGTGCAGGTGTTTGTAAACAAGTTTGGAAATGTTTCTAATTATAAACCATATGAGTTAAAATTAGAAGTCCAATCCACTAGCTTTAAAAAAAAGAACTTCCAAAAGTGTTAATCTAAATGAGAGCAACCACTGATGTTTAATTTAGTCACAAGAACAGAATTCCTGTGCAGAGCAGCATACTGCTCTTCATCAAACTTTCCACTAAGTTACACTACATTTCTTAAAAAAAAAAAAAGTTAAGAATTTTAATTTAATTTGCTGTCATATTGTGATACGGTATATTTGAAAGTACAATCTAAAAATACCCTATTCACAGGTCTCCCGCATTTCATATAATTATAAAGAAGGGAAAAAAAGTGTTCCCAAATCTTCTGAATCTGTCTTGGCTGACAACATCAAAGATCAGCTTTTATGGGGAGCTTCCCACGCTGACCTTCTGAGAACTCAAACCAAACTCTGTTTGACGGAGCCTTATTCTTCTGGATGAAGTTCTCCTCACTAACCTCACCTACTAAGCTTAGCTTGCCTGGCACAAGCTGCTGAGGGATGAAACACAGAAGGGCAACCCCAGAGCTCTAGCTGATGGAGATCTCAGGAGGCTATCACTGAACTCAGACTTGCCTTCACTGCTCTAGTGTGGAGACCAGAAGTGTAGCTCTAAGGAGCCACATACTTTGACCAACACCACAGAGAGAGACTGAGGGGAGGCCAACCCTGCAGTCCTGGTACATCTCTTACAATGCAGGCACAAAGACAGACTTTACCTCAGCAGAAGTTTGTGGGAAAACAGAGCTTCTAGCAGACTTAAGGGGAGACAGAACTGTTCTAAGGAGGAAAAATAAAGCTTAAGACTGGACTCTCACTATTTCTTAAAGGAAACATAACAGCACATTTGATCATGTCAGAATAGCTTCATCTGATTACAAGTGAGCAAATATGAACAATTGCATAAAGGCCTGACAATGGCCTTGCTTCAAGCAAGGAGTCATCTACTGCTGCATTGCCCTGAAAAACCTGGAAAAGGAAATTAATTAAACAGTGAGGACCTCCCCCAGGAACAAGGTGGGACTGGCCCTGCACAGCGGACATCCCTCTGCTCTCCACCTACAGCACAGACAGGGACTGTAAAGAATAGGGAAACAACAGCTCTTGAGCTCCTGCACAGCCAGACTCCCACTCCTCCTACTCCACTGGGATGTTACATGAGAGAAAAAGCCCAAACCAGTCCTCCTCAAAAACCAGGACAGAAAGTAAGTTGCCCATGTCCCATCCCAGTCAGAGGGCTATTTCACACAATATCCAACCTTTTCTTTTTCTTTGCTTCCTTTTCTTTTTCGTATTTGCTCTGTAAAAATAATAGTGTAAAAATAATATTTTGGAAACTTGCTGTCTTTAACAGACATGACTGTATCAGTTTAGTGCCCATCTTGTAGCTAGCAAGTGCAGTGCTGCACTAGGATGAGAATACAAATGTGCTTTCAAAGCAGGAATCTTGCAAGTGGCACTTCCTTTCTGCAAGTCATGAATACCACAGAATCATGGAATGGTTTGGGTTGGAGGGGGCCTTAATGATCATCTGGTTCCAACCCCACTGCGATGGATAATGACACCTTCTATCAGACCAGGTTGCTCAAAGCTCCATCCAACCTGTCCTTGAACACTTCCAGGTATGGGGCACCCACAACCTGTCTGGGCAATCTGTTCCAGTGTTTCACCATCCTCATAATAAAGAATTTCTTCCTAATATCTCATCTAAACCNAGGGGGCCTTAATGATCATCTGGTTCCAATCCCACTGCGATGGATAATGACACCTTCTATCAGACCAGGTTGCTCAAAGCTCCATCCAACCTGTCCTTGAACACTTCCAGGTATGGGGCACCCACAACCTGTCTGGGCAATCTGTTCCAGTGTTTCACCATCCTCATAATAAAGAATTTCTTCCTAATATCTCATCTAAACCTGCCCTCTTTCAGTTTAAAGCCCCTTTAGCATGTCCTGCTAAAATGTGTGTCCCCATCTTTGTTACAGCCCACCTTTAGATACTGGAAGGCACTAAAAAGTCTCCCTGGAGCCTTCTCTTCTCCAGGCTGAACAATCCTAACTCTTTCAGGCTGTTTTCATAGGAGACATGCTCCAGCCCTCCCTTCGCATGGCCTCCTCTAGACTCATTCCAACAGGCAGACATCCTTCCCATGCTGGGGACCCCAAAGCTGGACACAACACTCCAGCTGGAGTCTCACCAGAGCAGAGTAGAGGAGAGAACAATCTCCCTCGACCTGTTGGCCATGCTGCTTTTGGCGCAGCCCAGAATACAGTTGGCTTTCTGGGATGTAAGTGCACATTGCTGGGTTGTGTCGAGTTTCTCATCAATCAGCCTGAAACTTCTTATCAGTCAAATCAATCCCCATATCCTTTTTTTTTTTTTTTGGTGACTTAGGTAAGGGACAGAGAAACCACTTTGGTGAAGGGACCACAGCAAGTGAGAGCAGAGTGATGGCACATCTCACCTGCAGCTGGTGACCTCTACCCCTCTTTTCCTAGGCTTAGGTACCTCATCTTCCCCCTTCCTGGCCAGTGCTGTGAGAGCTCCCCCTCCTGTTCTAGTTTAACCAGTTAGATCTTGTCCTACTGGAAATGTGGCCTGAGCAAAGAAAGCACATTCAAAGGCAGTCTCACTGAATTAGGTTTCCTGCTAGAAACTGGCACAAAAATTAATTCTCGAAGGGGGAAATCGTATAATCTTCCAATTAAAATCTATGGAAATTTATTTCTTTATTAAACATAGATATATATTCACATGCCCAGGTTGGTTTACATTCTATATATATAGCGTTTATACATATACATCCACATGTATATGTGCACACACACATACATAGCACTGCAAAACTTTCATGCTATTAATCTCATTGCTATTTTAATTCAAAGCAAATATAAAAATTGATAGTTTCTACAAGCCAATCTAACTTCTGAAGCATATAAACTTCTGCATGTACCTGTACTGGGTTCAGCTAAAAAAACATTTTTTCCTAAATGAGTACATATTGGAGCTGTGTTTGCAAGTCTAAAAAAGCCAGGCTTTTCACAGGGTATATAAATATTTTAATTAACAATAAGTATGTATTTAGGAGATTCTGCATCAAAATCTAGATCAGATAGGGCAATTAACCCATTACAGTTCTTCTAAGATATTAGATGAAAGAAAATACATTTAGGAAATGCTTCATCAGACTTAAATTAAGCATTTGAGTGCTAAAATAATCTCAGATAGTGATTTATTTCTAATATTTTCTGCATGCTCCAAATGAAAGCATGAAGAGGAGCGCAATTGCATATATCTTCTACCAAAAATAGCTGAAAAATACTATAGAAGAGTGCCTGCTGGGTTGGTTATAAAAGTAAAGTATAATCCATTAACTGCTAATTAGAAGCATCAGAAGCAGGCTTTGCTGCAATAAGAGCTGGCCCCTAAGTAGATGTTTCTATAACCATTTAAAGGCACAGGGTTTCTCCAGTTGCTGAGAATGGAGCTTGGATGGTTTCAGCATAAAGGCCATGTGAAAAGAGACTATGGCACTTGGCCATGTTACCCAGCTGTTTTCTAAATATGATGACAGGTGCCATTTTTTCCATTTGATCGTGGAACGTAATACATCTTCAAACAAATTTTCCCCAACTAGTCTGGTGAAGCTACATTTCAGAGATTCAAATATAAGAATGTTTGGTCTTTTTCTCTGACAGACACATATTGCAGTCTCTTTGGTAGATATTTCATTATCTGCCTTTTTCTCAAGGCTGATTTTTGTTTTATGTATTATTTTGCTTTATACTGCTATTGTAGGAGGGAAAGAATAAGCACTTGTGTAAAGGATTTAATTCTGAAGGAATTAAAGAAAAAAGGGGGGAGAGCTGCTATTTATAATTAGACTTAATAAATTTGACTTACAATAAGGAAGGATTCTCTTCCTCTCTGTTCACTATTCACTACTTCCTAAAGGATGAGAAATATGCCCATAATTTCTCCTACTCTTTACCTGACTAGTTACCTGCTCAAAGTGAGTTCCTTTTCAGCTACGAAAGGCCAAACAGGTCTTTTGATCCATTTGTCTATGAAAGGGCCTTAAGGGGCCAAGGCAAAAAAAAGGTGAAGCCAGAAGAAATGCCAATACTCCAGCTCCCTGCAGAAGTATTCAAGACACAGAGAGCAGCAATTATGGGCATAAGCAACAAAGAGATGATGCCTTGACATGGATGACAAGCTCCAAACCCCAGCCATGCTCAGCTTCCTCCAGGGCTTGAGTGGCCTCAAGCAGTGGATGAGGACAGGATAGAAGTCAGGGTGTGTAACTTGAAAAATCAGGAAAAAACCAAGCAGATAACTAACTTCCCCTGTTAAAAAAAGGACATAGCTAGCACAAGGGGAAATAGTTCAGGTCAATGTTTTGGGCTTTTCATCTACATGGATTGACCAACTAGGAAACAAAGGAAGAAATGCCCCCCTGTATGGGGCAGGAAATGAGGACATTTAGGTTTTTTCTCTCTGCCCTATTTTCATTGTCCTACACAGAAGAAACTTGTTTCTTTCTTTTTAAATAGTGAAACAGGGGCACCCATTAAGAAAAACTAAGATGGTAACAAATCATTTTCAGAAATCAAACATCTAAGAAACAATAAAACTAAGACTATAGTGGAAATAATAAAATGAAATTCAGTCTAAACCAATGTCTTAAATTTGTTAAGCCTAGCAGGAGCTTTTACAAGGCAGATAAGCGTATCTCTTTTCATTCTCTGTATAAGAAAACAACTGTAAAATGCCCCAAAGCCATGGAGAGAGTCAGTGTCAAAGACATGATTAGTAGTTCAGAAGTTATCTGATTCGGGTCACATGGTGTTCCAAAAACCATACCTAAATATAGCATGCAAGAGATCCGCACAAAGAGCAATCCCATGATGGGAGCACACTAAACTCTCCATAAAATTAATTAGGGTTATTTTGAGGCAACCAAAGGAAAGCGAGAAGGGAAAAAAAAAAAAAAAAGCCCTTGCCCTGCCCAGTTCTGCAAGAGCAGATGTCCCTGGTTTGGACAAGCCTCAAGTTGCAGCACAGGCACTCCGGAAGATGCTTTGTTTCTGGGGAAAACCCCACTTAGCACCAACATGGAAGGTGGGTGGAGGGCATGGTGTGGCTGTATTAAGGAATACAGCTCCTTGGGGAAGAGGATGATCCTGCCAGTAAAGGGACCGGCAGGTACCAGAGGCAGGAAACCAATACTTAGGTTCTTCTGTCGCTATTAACAGCATCCTTCTAACAGAGAAACAAACACCTTTTCAGAAAGGGAAGGTCCATGTAAATGATACCCTTGGCACAGACCAAGACTCTGGGAAAAAATAATGCTTCCCCAGGCAAAATGGAACGAAAATTCCCTGTTGGAAGTTGTTACCTCTGAAATCCTCCATTAGGATTGGCCCTTGACAGGTAGGAGGATTTTCTCATGAAACATAGCTTAAAGAGCTATTTCTAACAGCCTTCCCTATGTTTAGGCATGAGGAGCAACCTCATGGAAAAGCATGCAAAGGATCCTCAAAAGGCAGTGGAAGCATGAAGAAGGGAAGAGTGTTCCTCAGGACTTTTGAGTGTCTTTTGGTCCTTCTCTGTCAAGTAGCTGTGCTGTTTCCTATGTTTCCTGAACACTGAACTGTCATTTGGCTTCTGACCACCAGTGACCTACAAGCTGATTTCAGCAAGTTGCTCTGGTCATAATTTCCCTTTAAAACCTATTTTAAAAAACTAAAAAACTCTGCTGGTGAATGCCATGGTGAAGGTTTTAGGGTGACCACAATGATCAATTTACTTTTGCATCACCTTTGTTCCTGTGTACCAGAGGAAACACCATTCTTCACCCAAGCACTAGAACAAGCAGGATGCATCGATGTTACCTGGAAGACCCAGGTAAAGTGGGGTAAAGCAGGGACTGCAGAGAGCAAGGGAGAGAGCAGGACAAAGCTGAGGAGAGGCAGTGTTGTGAGGAGCACTGCTGTCAGAGGGTAGAGAGCAGGCTCTTGAGCCCAAACTGTGGAGCAGGTGCTCCAGAAGGCAGGTAACAAAACAGAGTGAGTGTAGGACACAAACTGTAAATTTCGGCTTGAACGCTTCAGGCCATTAGCAGGTGCTTCAGGCAGTCATCCAAATCAAAGTAAGAAAATGGAAAGAGCCAAATGCTGGTTAAAGAGGTTTGCTAACATGAAAATCCCAGCACGGGCAGATAAAACGCTTCCCTGTTGTGGGAGCAGGCTAGTAAGAAGAAAAGAAACAAACAAAAAACATATGCAATTTTTGTAAAAAAGGCTGTGTTGGGGATTTTACTATCCTGTACTCAAGCCCCGAGATGCAAATGTTGGCTGGGATGCTGAGATCAGCAGTTATATGTCCTCAGGTGGTTAGAGACAAGACAGAAAAGAGCTGGCATTTGGGAAAAATAGAGGGCCCATTTGATAACGCTTCGCTTGAGCGTAAGAGGGTTTCCCCTGTGGGTATTGTCCCAAAGAAAGCTCCAGGCAAGTTTAGAATGGTTCATTACTTGTCACATCCAGAAGGTGAGTCAGTTAATGATTACACTGACTCCCTTTTGACTTTAGATTCACGTGTTTTCAATCTGAAAATTGCGCTCTCATCAAGTCAAATACCACTCACAACAAACAGAAATAGGGAGGATATCTGCGTTTCAGATCCTCAAGGTACAACTATAGCTATTTTATTTGTCAAGATTTTGCTGGAGCTTTGCAAACCGTATTTTTGGTAGCTAATACACAGCGCTTATAACCCGTGTTCTGGGGGTGTCACTTTTCTATAATAAAGTGCAGTTCAGAGATCTGGCACATGCTTTATTAGGATCAGTCTCCAAAGGACTTAATTTTGGGGCCTTGAAGGTATCCTTATAAAAGCTGAATATCTACTTCCTCAAGGGTTAATTCCCTGAGGTCTCCTCAACCTGGAACAGCACTACTTAAGTTGTCTTATACAACATAAGAAATAGAATTGGCTACTCCTAGCAATTGTTGATGCAGGCTAACTATATTGGCCAACGATAGTATATTTAAATCAGATGGTCACTTGAACATTATTGGTAAAGTTCCCCTCACTGAGGGTTGCATGCCTTGCCAGAGGCTAGCAGGCTTGACAGAAGGAGAGAAACAAATTCCTTTCATCAGAGTAACATGAGTCAATATGTGGAAAGATACTTCCATCTGCTCTGTGTTTCTGGTGACATGACATTACCGTATAATTTGGTATACATTTATAACAGAATAGATAAAACAAGATGGCTCGGCCAGTATCATTTATGTTCTACATCTATGGGGACTTCTCTCCAGCCATTTTCAATGTATGGCACCATATGAGCAGCTAAGACTCACAACAGAAATGCTGGAGGAAAAAACATGTTGCTGTTTATTTCAAAGAGTTAATGGCAGACAAATTCTATTTCTCAAATGCTCTCTGAAGAGACACATTTAGTCAGGCACAGGAATAATCAAAGGAACCTGCTCCATCCGGCAACTCACAGCCACACACAATGTACTGAGCACAACCCATCAGTAGAGTGGCCTGTGCTGTTTCTGCATTAATTGTGTGTCCCTGTACATTACCAGGGCCCTAGGACTTTCATGGTCTGTGGGCAGCAAATCAGCTGAGCCAAAAGGGAAGGTTCCACCTGACTAGGCCAGAGGGAGCTATATTAAGCTTGTCTCAGCTGGAGGTCATTCTGCATATTTTGAAGGCTACTTTTTTGGTAGTTGGTCAAGCAATCAGTGACCAGAAATCAAGAACCGAATTTTCATAACACCATAATAAACAGAACGCTTCTTAAGCCCAAACCCTACATATCTAAAGTTTTTAATTTCCAAAATGTGTGACCAAAGCCATGTCTTTCAGGGCCAAGCAGACTCTTGGGTTTGTTAAGCACTTGCTTCACATCTCATTTCTGGTAGGCTGCTGGTAGCCCTGCAGCCAAGAATTCATTTTCACAATTCCAAAACATTTTTTGATACTTCCTGACCAAATGGCTTTGCAGCAGAAATTGGTTTCTGCCACCATCTGTTGTTACATAGTTCGGAAGGGCCAGCATTTTCCTTTAAGAGGGAAAAAGTTGGGGAGGATGCATGGCCAATCCCAATGGAAGGGATATTCTTTTCCTTACTGTCACTTTATAGGAAAGGCTTGGCCTATTTCTCAGCAGCTGTGAAATTGTCATCAGCAAGATTCTTTACAAAGCTTGGTGGCATATGGAATATTGCTCACTTCTTAGTACTGTAAAAACAACCTTGCTGCATAACTGAGCTAGGCAAAGAAGGAAGGTGCTTAATAAAAAAAAACAAAAAACAAAAAAACCAAAAAAACAAACCATCATGCTTCAAGCCTCTATAGACTTTGTAGAAATTCTAGACAAGGATATTTTGGAAACAATAGTGTTTTCAAATTAACTAAATATTTCAGAAAAGCTCCTAGGCTTCAGAGGTGAGACAGTCCCTTGAAAATGAGCAGGTAAAATCAATGTGCCACAGGATAACATCATATTCTGCCAGTCACAAAGGTAGCATTCACATTCTGCACTGAAGGGAAGTGTCATACCCCCTCTGTGAGACATTAAAACTCCTGCAAGGGTCCAGTCTCCATTTCTGATGTGATAAGAGACTATTTATTTAACATAAGCTTTAGGTCATCACTTTTTGTCACAGTTTAGCCTTATTTTTACAGCTGTGGACTAACCAAGAATTAACATAAAAACAAACAAACAAAATAATAATAATAATAATAATAATAATTAGAAGAAGAAGAAGAATACCACCATGGCATTGCAGTGGCCATACACACCGAATTGCAAATACGAGGCTCAAATTGCAGAAGTCTAAGTTCTCACTACAGAAGATGCCCAAAGAACAAAAAGTAAACAAGCTTGTTGAATTTGCTGGACGTTCTAATGCAAAGTAGTCAACAGCATTTTCATACACAGCCAGAAACAAAAAACAAAACTATAAACTATCAGAAAAGGGATTGTGATGTGATGTGGTCAATGTCCCCACTGCTATATATTCCACAGTAAATGTCCACTCAGCCATCCCCATACATATACACATATTCAGGTCATCTGTGCTCTGCTGTATCTGGGAGAACGGCCACAGCAGGTGAAACCAAAGGGCCACTTATGTTTATAGGCTTGTTCGGGCCAGTGGCAAACAGCAGATGCTTAGTGAAGGTCATGGAGCAGGCGTATAGTGACAATTCCCCAGACTACTCTTCCCAACATCCATCTATTTTCGGCTCAGAGACTTCCTTTAACACAATACATACAATTTTTCCAGATTAGTGATCTGCTTTTAGAAATCTTCACTTGTGGTTACAGATGACTATTTAGTGCAAGGTTCTGCAGCTACATTGCACGTTTCTTGTATTAAGTGAGCTATTACATACCGATATGGAAAAATACAGCCTGCTGCCCTCATCCCAGAGGGAAAGGCAAACTGAGTATTTGGGCAGCCCATGCTGCTTGAACTGCTGTAGAGGTTTTCTGTACACAGTCAGCAGAGAAGAGGGGTCTGGCACAGCCATATCACTGCACAGCACGAAAGACCCTTCTGTGACAGTGGAAGTTTGGAAGTCCTGCCCTAGAGGTTATGTTTTTCTGCAGCACATATCCTATTAAAGTCATAAATACAGATCTGTCATCGATGAAGCTACCCTTTCATCTCCTGTCACTGTTTAGAGAGGACACAGTGGCCTTTCAGCAAAATGGGATAGGGAGCACATCGCTGGACACTGAAGAAGTACCAGCTACATGGACAATCATGGGACAGCATGCACCTGTCATTTCCCCACAGTAACACACCAAGAGGGTAATCGTTCTTCCAGAGGCATCCAAAAAACTAGTTGTTGTTCATGGTTCAATATGTTTGCTCTTTATGTACCTACTCATTGCACAAATAGCTACTGTATGCTTTACCACTCAATAAAATTAAGCCAGAAAAAGAAAGGCCAAAGGAAAGAACCAGTGTGCACGAACAAAAGGCTCTCCTAGCAGTTTTACACCCTATTCGTGTAATACACAAACCAGAAAATAATACAGAGTAAAACCTACTGTTTAACTAAGCAGACTTAAATAATACTTAGGTCTTTTTTATCACCCAGAAATCTCAAAATACTTTATAAAGGCAAGCAGACAGGAAAGGCCAGAATGCAACCCACTCCCAGGCATTTGCTCTTTCCATTAGACTACATCACTACCTCCAAGTATGAACACATTTCTCTTACAGCTGACATGCAAAGATGCATTCATGCATTAAAGGAAGTTTTTCCTTAATTTTCTATTCATTTTATTCTATTGCTATTTTTGACAATAATCAAACTACAAATGCCTCTTCTCAAAACCTTTATTCTTTTGCACGTTTAAAGGAAAAAGCAGATTTAACAACCACCAAGACAAAGATAAAACCATGAAGAGTTTGGTAGAAATAGGGAAAAGTCAATGCTTTCCTCCAAAAGACACAAGCGTGCAGGAACTATCGCAGAAGGAGGGTTTCATAACAAAATTAAAATGCCAACATGGAATAAAAAATTTTGGAAAGCTCAAAATGTTACTTTCAGTATGACCTGTCAAAACCAGCATGGAGAGCAAAGTGAATCAATAAAACATAACTATGTTCTCCTGCCTTCTCAAATCAGAAAGCTACTGTCAACAATTTTTGATCTTTGCTACAGAAGTGGGAATCCACAGTAACACCTCAAAACTCAGTGGATAAATTTCAGATTTACACCTATGAAATCACATTGATGATTTTAAGTGTCTGTTGAATAAATGATATTTAGCACACATCAATGCCAATGGTCCTCTGAACCAGGGCTGTAGCTAATATAAATGCTGTACGAAAACAAACACACGTCAAAACTTTTTTTTTTTTTTTTTTAAGATTTGCAATGAAAATAGTATTGTTCAGAACAAAAAAGGAAAAAAAAATCTACCAAAATTTTATCTCCATTCTCTCTAGTTAGGACTGCTGGAGAGAGTTTGCTTACACTTGGTTCAGGAAAGACATAAATAGCATCTTTTTAAGCTAATGATTTTCACCACAGGCCATCTAAAACAGGTGTTAAGAGTGGCCCTGAAACAGATCCCATCTGTGTTCACCTAAGTTCGTTTATTTTTGTTTTGCTCCATTTTAATGTATGTATACATCCTGTGGTTTCAGCTTGTCTTTTCAGCCCACTCCTGTCCTCCGCACTCCCAATCTGTCAGCCAGACTCCAGGGACAGGAATTAAAAATGACCACATTTAAAACCTGTACCTCCCTGTGTAACAGACTTTACAGAAGCAGACAGACTAAAAAGCTGAAAAGTTCCCCACGGTCTTTGCCTATTAAAGCCCCCAGCTTGCCAACAGCAGGCCACACTTTAGTGTCAAAGAACAGGGCACCAGCTTGCTTTTCTGTGTGGTGGGAAGAGGTGGGGTACTCCTGCCTCCTTACATTTCACATTACGCTGTTTGTGGAGAAAGACAACAACAGTGGGATGCTCAAAAACACCCTGTATTATTACACAGGGGACACAAGATGCTTGCTGAGAAGAACCGCTGACAGCAGAATATGGTTGATTCAGCACAAGTGATAAAAGCTTATTTTTGGTTGGTTCAGGCAGTATTTGATTAAAATAGGATTAAATCCTCATCATACTTTCTTAAAAATCATTTTACACACATCCTGTTAGTCGGCATCATTCTCCATCTTACAATACTTTCCACCATTAATCAGAAAGACGTAAGTTTCTGTTCATCAGATGAGCAAAGGGGTAGGGGAAGTCCTTGAAAAGAGTAATGCAAGGAAGCATAAGCAAGGATTCAGTCAACTGGCAATCAAACAGAAGCCCTCTGTTATTTCCCACTGAGAAGTAACAGGATCTGGGTTATTGATATGTTTGTCAAACATATCTATAGCAGGGATAATTAAGTTAGCACAGCAAACTAGGTGAATGCTTTGAAGTGTTCATGCAGTTGCTATACTGACTTTTTTTCACCTGGTAGGTTAAGCTCACCATCTCCTCACACATATTTGCAGACTCATGACCTATCCTCTGTCCTCATTATCACTTCATTTCTGATAGGTGAACATCTTGGAAATTATATGCAAAGATTTTGTTATAAATAAAGAAGACTAACAGAAGCCTAAATACAGACTTCTGTCACAGAGGAATGAACGCCTGGAATTTCTTATGGCTCCTTTCTGTCAAGGAGTTCACAAAACTTTTCAAACAAAAAAATATCCCTCTAAGGTAGATATTACTACTTTTCCTTTTTCAAGGCCTCTTATAGTTAGTATCCAAAATCTTGATCCTCAGTTTCCTGTAACTGGAAAAACTGGGGAAACAAACAACATCCTTGCCCTCCTTTGCAAAAAGCCCCACAGATGTTTCAATTTCTTTGCTGGCATCACTCAGAATAATAGAGTAAAAATATAAAATAGAAAGCTTTAAAACCTCTGTATTTGGCAGTAACTTTTTATTCCAGAATATTACTAGCAGTGATACCTTTCCCATAAAGATCAAACCTAACGAGATGGTGAGGATTCTGCTGCAGTCTGTACTGGGGTTTCTGTCACCGGCAAGAGCATCACCCGAGTATACAGAATCTACAATGACATCCAGACTGATTCCCACTGATCTCAGCAAAGCCAAGACATTATCCTGTATGCTTTTCCACAGCTGGGGAATGATTTCATGTACAAAGATCCTCACTTATCTACATCCTTCTACAAATCAGAGTTCTCTGCTGTCTGTTCTTTACCCAACTCAACAGGGGCCTATTGACAGTCTCCCCTTTCTACATTAGGTTTCTGTGGCAAAAAAATATTATTACCTTTACTTAAATCAGGGTATTTCTAACTGGTGCAGAGCCCTGCACACTCAAGACTGTTTCAAGACAGTGGCTTGTAGGCCAATGAACTGGATTGGCACATGTACTCCAGAATTTCACTCAACTCAGAAGTAACTGGCAATTACTTCTGAGTAAGGGACACAATTATGACAAAGACAGTACATGCCCTTGTGCCTCTCTTAGTTTGTCAGCGACCTGTGTTTTGAGTATTTATGGATTGGAGAAATCCCAGATCAGATGTGAGCACTGTTGACAGGGCAAGACACTGCTCTAACTGTCCTTGTAGTGCCCGTCCTGTGGGAACATATGGGCTCTCATTTTCCAATAACATCAGCCAGACACATGCATTTTAACCTATTCATTTGGCAAAAAAGGCAAAACAGTTTCTTGCTGCACTTGGTTATTGTACCTCTGCCTTTATTTCCAAGTTAATACTTACTTACAGTTATTGCCCCTAGTATTTCATTTCTCAGGACACTAACAGGCTGGCTGAAGTCATATCTCCATTTTATATGAGGGCAAAAAAAATCTCACCTGTAGTCCTTTACCTGTATCCATAAAACAACCTATAAAACTGCCTTAAAAGAGTCAAGCAGCAGACTTGCCTCCTGTACCTCAGTTGTTTTCAGAGAGGCAAAGCAAATAAGTAGGACAGGGCTCAGAAGCTTGCCCTGAAAATAAGACCTCTCGATTTTATGAGGGCTCCAAGACCATCTTAAAAGCTGCACATCAGCAGCACCGGTGTGAAGCCACAGCCTGAGAGGCACCCAGGGACCCCAGTGCACAGAGCCACTGTTGGTATTGGGAACCAGTGGTGAGCAAGGGACACCAAACTTCCTCTTACGTGCAAACTCAATTCAATTTTCTGCAAGGTTACCCCCAATAATTAAAAGGTTTTGTAATTTACCCTTAAGAGCTCGTCACGATGGGATCCATCAGAATCGATCTGTTATCTTTTACCTCCTCACATACTGTGTGTGTGCCTTTCCTATGTAATATGGTTTACCAGACGAATGCTGGCAATATTTTCCACTAATTGCGAGAGTTACTAAACTGAACCTTAACTAAAATTAAGTTGACTATTAAAAGCTCAATGAGTAACCCAGCAAACGGAAGCACTGTGCATAGGATTTAGCAAGCACACAAGTGATCTGGCAACCACCAGGGCACAATACTTGCTGAACTTCCTATAACTAAAACCAGTTCCATGCAATAGTCATGTGTTCATGATGTATGACGAATTAATGCTCACGTTTGTATATATTCAAATGCTAAAATAAATGTGTAACAATTCAAGCATGATATTCTGAAAACACAAAGTTAGTGGATTGAAAGTTGCAAGTTAATCTACAACATATACTTTCCAGTAAAATAACTGTATCAGTTTTAAAAATACATGAATAATGTTCTTAGCTATTAAGATGTCATTATCTATTAGCTATTAAGGTGTCATTATCATAGACAGTCCTGAAAATTTTTGCTACCTCAATATAAACACTTCTAGGCTTTGTAAGGAACACATATTGCACTTGCTATTACATGTTTATTCACTACGTATAGGCTTTTCATGATTGCAGTTTCTACATTTATAAATGTATCTTTTTTGTGCTTGCTTGTACAGTTTCTAGACTATACCTCTATACAAATATGTTCTACATTCTGTATTGTTGTTTTCAGGATTGTACACATGTACATAAATCAAAAGCAGCAAGAAATAATATTAAGATTGTATGCAGTCTGTCTTTGACAAATTCAAAAACTAGGAATTCCCTGAAAAAAACAAAGACAAAACAAAACAAATGAACAAACAAACAAAAAAGAAAGAGAAAAATAAAAAAATTTTATCTATTCATGTGGATAAAAGATACTTTCACATAAAAAACCAGAACGATTCAGAAGAAATTTTATGAGATTTCCTAAATATTGTGCCTATTAAAAAAAAATCTAATATGTTAGAAAAAAAAAGGTCAAAGTGGACTTATGCAGAGTTATGTGAAAGAGTTAATGATGAAAGACTATTTGTTGATAAGGATGCATCTATTTGATATAGGATACCATTTGGGACTACTCAAACAAAAGTCTACAGAAAACTGATAAATCAAGGAACTGAGCAGGATTTAAACAAACAACAGACATAGCTGAGAACACATGAAATGTCATGAGTACAGCTGAGAAAGAAGTGATGGCACAGGACCAGTTACTCAGCTACTAACAAGACATTATTTGCTTTGGCCTCCACAGAGCGAGACAGCTATCAATCCTGCCACAGCTCCAGAAATGCTTGAGACTGAAGCCCTGAAAAGAGTGGTTAATGTTTCTGGCTGTGCACATGGAACACCCCAGTAAGTTTGGCTTTCAAAACATAAAACATCCACCATGTTACAGAGTCAGGTGAAACCCTAACTGACTTCTCACAGAAAAGAGGTCTTCCTCCAAATACTGCTGTTACAAAACACCAGGGCCTGGATTCTCCAAGAAAACCTCTAGGAACAATAATAATTTCACATACTGGTAGCCAGCTCTCAGGTGCTCTGCGTGTGACATGGAGCCCTCAGCCCTGCCATTAACTCCTGTCTCGTGCAGTGCCACCCAATTCAGGAACAGCCATCACTGAGCAAGAGCAGCCCAGTACTGCCAGCAGGAGACAGCGAAGGCCACACTCACCTGTAGCCCCACTTCTTCTCTAGGACCTGCATTTTTAAGCAGCAATACTCAAATTTTATAGTTTTGATACCTTTTTCACAGTTCTCAGGCTGCTCCTCAAAGAAACCTACTGGAGGGTCCTTTCCTTCAAGGACACAGCTGGAGAAAGTGAGATATATCACACACAGAAATCCACCATTTTGCAAGAAGAGCTTGCACTTTCTGAAGTCTGTTGGGATGTGAGGGGAAAGATGGGAGCAGAGAGGCTCAACCTTGTCAGGATGGAAGTGCTTGAGAACATCCAAAACAGATCTTTGGCCACCTGGGAAAGCTGGATATTGAAAACGTAGGCACTCACACAGGTTAGGCAACTTCTAAGGTTAGGTGGCAGTTCAGTGGGGATATTGAGGATCTCAGTTTGGGCTTTCAATGCCTAAATCCCACTTAAGTCCCACTTAAGGCATCTAATCCTTTTGTGGATCTGGGCCTAAAGCCTTGCCAGGAAGAAGACAGTATATGCATGCAAAAGCTGATGGTCAGTGACAGTCTGGTTCTGTTAAAACTAAACTACACAGAGAATGACCTTATTTTGTACAAAGGAATAATGCAGAATAATCAAAGACGCGTTCTAGTCACGGAAAGTTAATGGAAAGTTAATGCAGCTGATACAGATCACAGTCCTGTCTTTAGACCCTATGACAGTTTTGCTGACCTGGAGAATATCATAACCCATAAATCATGGGTCTTCATTAGCCCATGGGAAGAAGTACATTTGGAAATGTTCAAAAGACAAAAGTACCAGAGAAGTCCTCAAAAAAACACCCACACCAGCTAGGAGGTAAAACTAGAAAGGAGCAAAAATTTATAAAACACTGTCATCTTTACAAAGAGTTAATAATTCAAAGAACAATATTCTGTTATTCGGTGACCAACTAGTTTGCCATGCTCCATGGAATTAAGCAGTTTCAGCCCAGTTCCTGACAGCCCGGAGTCCACCAGGTGAAAACTATCAATTTATTTCTCACTTACAGCAGTGCTGTTGGCTGTTGGCTGTCTCAACCATGAGGTAAAGTGTGAGTAGATGTGGATAACAGTTTACCCTATATTCCCTACACCTTGTATCTCCATATCTCAAATGCATTTTTAACTTTTTTAAAAGTGCCTGTACTTACCCCACTTGAATTTAGTTGACAGGTTTGTAAATATGATTATTTTCATATACAAATTATCTAATTGACAAAAGCAGTCTAGGCATAAAAGTAGATTAGAATTACAATAATAAAACACAAGTTATTGTTATTATTCTATACTACTGTTATTACAAGGAAAATATCATAAATTAGTACTAATTATTTTAATGGTAAATGTTTCTGCCAGATCCCAGGTATGCACTGCAATATTTAACTGACTGCAAACACTGAGATTCCTCTATGGTTAAAATACTGAGGTCTCCATTTTGCAGATCCAAATACCTCTTCACAGAGCTATGCTGCAAATGAAAATTCTTCTGCAGCTGCCCATCAACCAGCACTGGACCTTTATAAACCAGGAGAAAAACAAAGGGATCTGCCTCCCAGTTCTTCGTATCTGCAGATGGGCAAAGAGTTCTGGCAGCTCACTCACTATGTCCTGCAAGTTTTGCATTATAAAGTCAGTGTTTGATGCAAAATACAGGAGAGTAGAATAAACACATATGTCACAGACTGTAAAGATACCAGAGATATTTTAAGCAAAAGAAAATTGCCTGTTGTCCCATGCCAGTTAAGTCCATGGGGTCATGGTGCACTCCTTCCGTCCTGATCACTGCATTATCCCTCTAGACTGAAACTTGGTTTCTTCTGCCAGGCTCAATGATTCAAATAGGCCCAAACTGGTTCTCAAGGGGTGTCGAAATTACCAATACTTCATAATCAGCTCATGGTAAGGAGGCCTGTGCGGCTTCCCCAATTTACTTGGATATTGGTCTCAAGTCTCACTGTGCTTTCACCTGCATTTTACTTTTGTTTCTGGATTCTTTCCAGGATAAAGATGCAAAGTCAAGGTGGTATCTTTCCTGTCCAGCCACCTCCTCCGTTCTGGTAAAATGTTAAAATACTTAGAGGTTTGATCTACAGGAGTATCCCAATACACTCTTAACACTGAAAAAGTCAAGCTACAGAAAATATTTTGCAATTTGGCAATTTTTTTTCCCCAAAATACTCTTGTTTAAATGCTTTCCTTTTAATTCTCAGAAATATTTCTTTTCAGTAGAAGTCAGTCTATTTTTGCCTGCTGTTAATCTACGTATAAGATAAATCTTACTTTCCCGACTCACACAAGCAATCGCCCCCTCAGTCTGGCAAGGCAGCCCTGAAGAACACGGAAAGCAAGATTTGTCCTGTATCTACCATGCATTTTGGTGGCAACCTATGCTTGACTGAGACTGGCCAGTTGTAACAGATTGATGAGATTTGTTTGAAATACTTCTGGTTGAAAAATATATAAATCATAATTACTGGAAAAGCAACATAGATATCTGGCACGTATGAAATATAGAAATAACCTAGAAAAATAGAAGTAGGCAAAGTTCCTGCAGAGTGCTCTTATAATGTAAGTTTTCCAAATAATATAAATATTACGACAGATAAATACACGAATCAGTAAGTCAGTATACTGCAAGGTGACAGTATTCTAGAGAACAGTAAGGGTTAATGTTTTTGAAGAGGTTAAGGGGCCATGAAAATTGCAAATTTAGATTCACACCTATTTGAATTATTACATTAAATAATGCACAAAGTTAACTCTGCATTTTTTTACTGACTACTATTCCTATTCCAGGTTCCTCCCTACAAAGGGCAGGCGCAGCAGGGAAGTAGCACCCAGGAAAAAAAATGAAGGGAAAAATATTAATGGAATGCAGCAGGCTTGGGGGAGAGACCCTTTTATGCAAAGAAAGTGCTTAAGCAGGGACATTGGTGCTTGCGTCTACGGGTACATAGAGAGGTTTGGTGAGCGCATGCCCAGGGAGGAGGATTTGGTTATGGTTAGAATTTGTGAGTGACAGCCATGTGACAGCTGGGAGTCAGCAAAGATTTTGTAGGGATGGAAATTCCTGAGACAGGACACACGACTGCTCATGCGATCTGCATGTGCCTATCATCATGCTATATTATAATAGCTGACACTGTGGTTTACCAGTTTTCCAAAAGAGAGGCTATAAGTTAGGAGAAGGGTCTGAGGAATGGTGGATGAGAAACGAAAGTCATAACATTTAAAAACAAAGGGATAAATATAACTTGCTTCCATGTTATTGAAACAGGCAAACAAAATTCTCCAACCAAAACACACACCACCAGTAAAACTTGCATTTCCGTTATTTATCTTTAGTGATATGTATTTCCTTAGAATACAATTTTTTGTTACTAATATATCTAGAAAGGCCTGAATCCTACAAACACAATTTTTAGTATGTGAATAATCCCACTGATTAGAGCTATTCCTACACTATCAGGATCAGGGCCTAAGTCACAATGTGCAGTTAAGCTGAGGCTTTTCCAAAGACTATTTCATTTGCCCTTCTGCAGGTCTTCCACAAACGTGAAGCTAGTGGAGATGTGCAATTTAAATCAAACCTGAAAAAGCTAAATACTTTCCCTTTAACACTGAATTCAAGCCAATACAGTATCACATGACCTTTACCGTAATTTCTATTAAAATCATTTCATGTCTGGTTGCTTCTGCTATCCTGGCTCATTTGTATTGTTTACAACAAGTCATTGCTCTCGACAGTTAGTGGTGGCTGAATCCATGGTTACCAGTTTTTACATTCACTGGTTAAATGGAATGCAGCTCTTCAGTGGGGTTTCATGGAGAAAGCTCTTAAGAAACCACAATCCAGCTATCAATCAGGCTAACCTGGGAGAAATTAATCTGATAAACAGAAGTGTCATGTATGAAAAATTTATTGAAAGGGAGCTCAAGGCTTGTATTAGTTGCAGTCGCAAAAGTGGACACGTTTGGGTCAGACTTAGTGCATGGAAGACTTAGGTTATGAGGTCTATGTCTGACATTCATCCATGTTGTGCCTTCTCTGGTGCTCTCTGCTAATAGAACTATACTGTTCAAGGCTTTAAAAAAAATAAAAATCTCAAACACTTATTTTACCAGAAATGTGTTCGGAATATAAATAGTGCTTAAATACAGGTTTAACCAGACTGCAGTCCCGGCAAAGTAACTTAAACAGACACAGACAAGATAGTAAAACACAAAATAGACAGCGTTGAGTAGAATCCAATTAGGACAAAAAACACCCCAAACAGTGCAACGTTGTTAACGACTAAATTAAGCCTGCAAACAAATATATTTTATTGCCACCTAAGAACAATACGCACTAATTCCGTTTGCCCTGTTATTTATAGTTTAGCGAAGGGTGGGGTTGCCAAAATCAAAGAGCAAAGCAAAAACTTATTTGCTAGATGCACCCCCAAAATCCTTTAAAAATGCCTAAAAACATAAGAAAAGTTCTCTACAGTTTGATGACTACAATATTTGTCCCACAAGCTACATGACAGCAACAAATAGTTAAATCAAACATATTACTACTAGCTCATCTACTGCAAAGTCACTGTATCAGAAGCCCGAATTGATTTGCTTCCTTAAAACAAATTGAAAATGAATGTAACACAACATCCGAAAAAAAGAAATCCCTCCTGCCCTGCTAATCGGATATCGTATAATGGTTGATTGCAGCTTTGCACCGTGCTATTGTTGCCTATATCATACATACTTACAGGTTCTGGGTTCTTCCAAGAGTTTGGTGCAGTTTCAAGGACAAATGTCTTAAGGAAGTCTTTCTACTGTGCAGCAGTGATCCTAGCTCTGATCTCATTACATGAGCAAAGTGCTACAGCTGACAATATAAAGGAAACTTCCTGCGTGAAGAAGAAATCTTGGAAAGTCTCAGGGTTAAAAAGCTGCTTAAATGTGCTGCTTGATTTGCTCCCTAGTTGTGTATACACAGTAGCAGCTGATCTCTGTTTGCAGCCCTGCAGAAAGAAACCTTTGCTGAAAACCAATGGCATCACATTTCAGTGGAGCTATTGCCAGGCTCTGGAGAGCAAAGCAACCTTTGACAACTTCACCCAGTTCAAATCACCGGTGTTTGCTGCATGTCCTGCAGGACTTTTGAAATTGTATATTTACTGAATTATTTTTATTTAACACCACCCTGAAATCCTGCATCCTAGACAGTCATGACACAAGCAGAAGTCTCCCTCACTGTAATAGGAGGTTTTGACTGTGTCAGGACTGTGAACTGCAGAATTCGCCACAATATCTTTTGCTTTGTCTTGATCGTGGCATTTGCAGATGAGAAGCTGTTAGCTGCGCTCAAAAGCATTTTCTGCCTTAGAATTGCTAAATTAAGTGCAACAGGCATCCTGTTTATCCTAAATTAATCCTGAGCCTGCTTTGCATCAGTCACGCACTTCTCAGTGCTTTTTTTTTCTGATACAGAGTACAAGTCAAAAGATTTTGGGAGTGGGAGGGGGCTGGTTCTTTCATTTAATATCTTACCTAGAGCCTGGTCTAGCCTGGTCCCTGTTGGACTAAAACTGCAGAGTACAAAACCCCAAATTCAGCAAAGTTTGGTATTCTGACCAAAGTCCCAGTGTGATTCCAAATATCTGTTAGTGCCCCCTTAACTCTTGCCTTGGCCCTCAGAACCAAACCAAGGATGGGCAGAACCTGCATCAGCTTCTGCAGTTCTTACTGCTGCCCAAGCAAACTAGTAAGACCAGAAAACAACATTTAAAAGGAATACATCTGCTAGAGCTATTTCAACTCTTAACTGGGAAGCAACACTCCAAACACATCCTCACATTTGATACTAAAGAATTATCAATAATTAATTCAGATTTAGTTGTTTCACCATTTAGCCCAGGGTGATTCTTCAAAGAGTAACTGGGACCACACATTCCCCTGGCACACAGTCAGAGCATGACCACAAACCTTGCACACTGCTTTCCAAACAGGACCTACTTCCCTCTCCAGGATAACCAGAAAGCCTCAGAAACAATATTTAGAAGAACCCCTTTTAAAAGTGCACCATAGCAGAATTTGGTTAGGAGGAGTTAAGGGTTTTTTCCTGGGCATTTGTAAAACAGATTATTCATCACCCTCTTTTCCCCTCGGGCACTATGGCTGTTCTAGCTACTAGTATATTGCATGTTATTTCTTTAATATTTTGAACTTTATTCCAAAGGGCAAAACCCAAAACTGACAGTACATCAAGACAGCATGCTCTATGATTCAAACAGCAAAATAACTGAGATCCTGTGCATACACAACATCTGAATCTGTGTACACACATTGCACACGTGTGTGCACATTCATTCACAAGCACAAACAAGTATAAGGGTTTGTGGCCCAAATTTCAGAGATACCCATAATTCACATCCTCACCTCCCTTCAATTAAAAAAAAAAGGTAAGAAGAAGCAAAATCAGGTTAGTAAAACATTAAATATAATTTCTGTAAAAGGTCAGCACCACTTACAGCAGGGTAACCATACTGATTCAAAATGACTTCCACCCAAATTCATCTCTCCCTTTTGGGAGAAGGATCCTGCCCACCCCTGGACTGCGTCACACCAGAGAAATGAAAGTGTGTGGTAGCAGTAGCAGGTTTAATTTTGCTCTTCTCCCTCAAGAGACAGTGCAAGGCAGGGACTCAAAATCCTGGCTACAAAGCCGGGCTCACTATCTGTCTGCGTCACCTTCGACACACCACCTCACCTTTCCGTGCCTAAACTGGCACCATCACATTTACTGCATGTTGCAAAAGCACAGCTTCTGTTCCTCGGTTGCTCAAGCTGTAAGACAGGGATTGCATGTTGGAGCAAAGTAAAGGACTAAAACTTAAGGTTGTGCATCCTGCTCCCAGATGTGCCATAAGGAGGGCCGTGACCTTGAACTGCCTGCTCTCTGTGGTCCAGTGCCCAGCCTGCTGCCCAGACTTCACATAATTCACTCACAACACTCATCCACCTGGTCCCTTTTGACTGTAGTGTGGCAGGAAAGGTTTTTTTCCTGTTAGAAATTCAGCACGGAATAAAACAAGTTCTTTTTGCCAGGTGGAACTCAAGGCACTAATTTAAGACAAGTAAAAAAAAAAAAAAAATCCCTGTGGAAGCAGGAATTTCAGTGAATGAAGTTTTCTTCTCAAGAGCCTCTAAATACCCAAGTGTCAGCACAGAAAGGCTGCAACTTCTGAATGAGGCAGGAGGGAGCAGTAATCCAACTGTATCCAGCAATCCTACCCCACATAGACCCAATGGTACTTGTCAAGGTTGGAGGATGTCATCTCCATGTTAGACTCCTCTTCTCCTTACATCTCCTCTGTAACTGTGCCCCACCTGTCATGGCTGGGTTAATATAGATCCAGGAACACAGCTCCTTCAGCTACCTTCTTTTGTAAAAGTATACACAGGTCCCAAACATGGGACAAAAACGGAAATTGAGAAATCTTTCTCCTTCCACTCTTCCCAGATACACCTCAACCTGCAGCACTCTGTCTTCTCTTTTCTCTCCCTCCTGGTTTTCTCGTTGAATTTTGTTTTCACGGCATTGTGTCCAGCAGGAGGAACAGGAACAATTCAAAGCCTATTTTTCAACCTTCAGAGGGCAGGGTAAAGTAGCCTGGCTATTATCGCAGGACAGCAAAAAATGTTTATAGAGGATGGGGAGAAAGACCTGGGAGAGAAATGAAGGAGAGGCTAACCCCGAGCTTACACAGTGTCAGAAGCTGTAGGTCTCTATCCCTTCTCCATCCATTCCCAGTGGAAAGGGTGGCCCTTGGAAGTCAACCTCACTGCCTGCTCTTCCAAAGTCTAAACCACTGCTGTTGCCCAAGATGGGCCATGCCCTGTCCATCAGGTGTAACAACTTAGAAAACTTGCTTAATTCATGCAGGTCTTAAAATTCAAAGATATCATCAAGAGGAAGTCATTTACAGCTAATATTACAATGAAAATAGAACAAATTCTCTGGTTTTGCCTGAAAATTTGTCATATATTTTAAAACCTGGTTTCCAGGGGTCAAGTAGTAAGAGACCAGCTTTCTCATTTAAAAAGAGATTTCGGGCTCTTGTAATTAAAGAGGAACAATTGAAGGTAACCACAATAAAACAGAAGTCCAGCAGAAGCACAGTGACACTTAACTCCCACCTTTTAGCTAGTCTCAAAATTTCCAATAAGCAGTATCACTTTTAATTATCAGACTCAGAACCCAAAAGGAGTATACAAAGACTCCATGAAATATATCCTACCTGTTTTATTCAGACACTTATGGCTTTGCTTAATTATTAAGTTTGAAACTCTGTTCATCTAGACCTGATTCCTGCACAGGTCCCAAATATGTTCTTTCCTCAGCCTATCCATATACATAGTAACTGTTATTACTGGACTTGCTTTTTAACTTTTTAATGCACATGGATCCTAATCAACATATGGAACACTATCCTCACACAATGGTGTGGCTAGGCTCTCCTCACTGAAATTCCTCCATAAAAGTCACTTATCCCTTTTCATTTATCAAGACTTTAAACCAAAAGTAATACAATCATCAGTAACTGTGTATGCCTAAGCTAGATGTTGTTCCCATTAGCAGCTCTGCACTACCTGCTCATTCAGAATTCTCTGTCCCATTGTATTAAATACACTCGTATTTTGTGTGATGTGTACAGTTAAAACTGTTGGGTGTTTTTTTCATACTACTCCTGTCTTTTATTTGCTCTCTAAAGTATCCAGCATACTTGGAAACCAATACAGGCAATAATATAGATGTGAATACCACCATGGATGCATCATGATAAATTTGACATCGGGAATAATTTATTCAAGCTATATAGATCCAGTTTAAATTCTTTTCCAATTTTAACTGAGGCTTCATAACCAGATGAACTTAAACGAAGGTGTACAACTTCATGCTATGCAGGTAAGTCACCCTAACTAGGAAATAAATTTTCAGTGATTAAGTTGAATTGTTCATACAAAATGCCAGCTTCAGCTTTTCACCCATACAAAATAGCTTGGAAAATATATACTGCATGTGTTTATTATAGCTACAGTTGCTATGAACATCTATAAATCTCCAACAATTTCTTTGATTTATGTTCAAAAACATACAGGGCATGAAATGATGCCTGCAACCTTACATTTCCCTCAAGAACATTGTGGGGAGAAGATATATTCCAAAACATCATGTTAGATTCCTTGTTATGTCTCCTTTTTAAAATAAATGTATGATAATCAATTACACATGCTTCAAAGCAACTGCCACTAGATTCCCCAACAGAAAAGCTGTTTGAGAAAAGTTCCATTTTCTTTCCCCTAATGGTTGAGTTATAATAGGAGATCTTGCCTCGATATTAAAGGAAAAAAATTGTACTACAAAGGATAGGCCCTGCTCAACTTGTATATGCATGCACAGGTTTGTGCTTGCCTAGACTTGACTTAGAACGAGGTTTTCAGAGAACATCTCCACTGATCAACTTGCTAAGAAAAGGATGTGTGTGTGAAGATCTTGCACCTAATCTCCTTGTCATATATGCTTGTACTAATCCAACTGATGTCACGAGAATGACACAGATGATAAGTTAATGTATCAGGCTCAACCTGATACATTCAACCTCAATATGCAAAACATTCCTTTAAGAAGTCCACTTAGTGGAGCTGTAGCCTCCACTAGAAACAGAAACCTGCAGATGTTTATAGGAATATCAATTAAGATGAATGGGAGCTCTGCCATTAATACTGGTGCATGTAAGATTGGACTTTGCAGATCTGCCTGAACTCCACTCAGAGGCTGAAGTGCATGTTCCCTCCAGGGTATTGAGGCCAATGGGTCATATGCCATTAACAGATGAGCATAATACACATGGTATTTCCACAGTCTCATGGCTCTGGCATAGGGGTAAGGACAACATCCCCAGGCAGCACCCTTGCCCATGGTGGGAAGACTGGAGTGGCTGGGAATGCGTGCAGTGCATGGCACACAGCATAGAAAAGGTCAGGATCTACTGTCTCCCCTGCATCAGGTAGTTTGTGCTGCCTGCACTCCAAACAGGAAGCTCCCACTCCCTGTGTCCTGGGCATTCAGTTTAATGCCTTGGCTTACACTGCAAACTAAACACCTGATAAACAATACAGAAAACTGGACTGGATGAGACAAGCCCCTCTAAGGAGGACTAGCACCTACTGACACTGAGCTTCCAGCAAATATGGAATAAGGTGGATCTGTGACTTGTTTCAAATTAGACATGGCCCTGTTTGTCCCTGCAAGGGTGCAAAATTTCCATGCCAAATCAGGAGGCAGAAATAAATTCACTCCTTCCACCCCTTTTTTTTAAATTATTTCCCCTGTTTTCCTTCAATTAAAAAAAAAAAACCTCAAAAAAAGATAATTCACAGGAGATTAAATACTGGCTTGCACTCTCTTTGGACTCCAGTGCTATTTTATCCATAACTAAGGAAGCCAAGGAGGAGGAAGAGAGACGACTGGACGTGCGTGCCTATTGCCCATGCAGCCCCAGCCAGATAGTATCAACAGTTGTTCTCCTATTTTCACAGGGGGAAATAAGCAGGTACTAGCTGTATTGGAATAATCAGGAGGAATCTAGGTCAAAATCAAAGCAAGACTGCTCTGTCCATTTGACAAAACTCACATGCAAACACAATACCCATGTAAAAACAAAGAAGTTATTTGTAGCAGTTATCTCTGTTAAGATTGCTAAACAAGCATGCAGACATTGGCCTACCTTGAGTAACAGGCACAACTCCTTCCCTGTGACTTTTGAAAAGGCATTCAAAATCAATATAAAATTGCAATATTAGGAAATTTTATAATCATTATTGCAAAAAAAGCAGACTTGAAAGGGTCTCTTGTTCATGGGTAAATCTTCAGTTAGTTTTTCTAGTACCAGTGGTTCAATCGAAAGATTCACCAACTGCCCCCTGGAGAAAACTGAAGATCTGCATTTAAATGGAGATATAGTATTTCCAAATGCACGGTACCTGCAAGGCAGATACTGTCAAGGTTTCTTAGTGAGTGGATCTCAAATTGTATTAGGTACATTTCAGTGCTGTAACTATACCCACTTCGTAGGACTGGGGCTATTTCCATATAATTTTTTCCTCTGTGCATGATTTGTCATATTTGTCCTGATAAGTCAAAGTTAAACCCCCAACTACAATAAAGCCCTCACATATCAACAACAAGGAATTACAACCTTATGCATAATTTTCTGACAGGGACAATGAAGACTGTATTAGATGGCTTGACTGAAAATCTTAAATAATTGAAAACTCTGATGACTTAATAGAGTAGTAAGCTTGGTTTACAATGCAACCAATTTAGAGCCATAAAAACACAGTGTAAAATGTTTATCTTGTGGTTGACCATTACATATCCTATTTATTATTCCAAAGTATTTCAACAGCATTTTTCTTCATCAATGTGGCTGCTGGCATTTAGCACCCACTCGCTAAATGCATGTGATTTTCCTGGAACAGCTTTAGGAAAAGAAAACAAAAAATTAGCAGATCACTACAAAACTGTTCCTTGTTACAATATGCCTCCTTTTCACATTCTGACTTGAACTGACTTCATGTGCTGCAAAATACATTCAAAACCACTAAGGCTTAAATATAATAAATCAAAGCCATGTACGTGAAGTTAAAAAGACTGGTGCAACTACTGATCCTGACACATCAGAGAACCAAAAAAAAAAATCAAACCTCATGAATACTTTGTTGCTAATGTACACCAGTTCAAAGAGCAATGTTCCTCTTAGGAAAACATCTTAATTTTCATATCAGAAAATCATCCTAACCTTCCAGAAAAGTTTTTATGAGTATGCAAGGAAAGCAGAGAGAAGGTTTAGAGTGCAAAAGACACTCGTGATGGGTTTCAGACACACAGGCATTAGTCCAGGCAGCCTCTCTCTGAAATTCAGGTTGCAATTGAAATGTCCCTGTAAACAAGGTTACTGCGAACGGCCCAAGATATCCTTCTCAGCAACACCTTCATCAGGAGCCCTTCAGCTGTCTACTTAGTTTGTTATACCTTATCTCACAGCCCTGACATCCTAATGCTGATTCAAATTCGGGATTCAAAATGAAAGACGAAATATCTCTAAGATCACTTAATATTGAAATACCATTGCAGTAATAAGTGGTGCCAGGCTGGAGATAGGGGTATAGTACTCTAGTGGTAACCTTTTAATTTCTGACAAAATACCGTGGAATAACTGTGATACTGCACACACAGTTAATGCAATCGATTTGTTTTCCCTGTTTTGATAATGAGTGCGCTGAATGTCGTGTTTACCTTCTCCTGCCCCTGGCACATTTTAAACTGTAAAGTCCTCTAAAAGGAGACAGGCCAGATTCCTCTACAGACATGAAACACCTCACACCACAGAGCACCCCTCCCCAGCATGCTGAACCACAGCTACCTTGATGCTCTCAAGAGAAGGAAGATTATAACCACGAGTCGCTTTGTCATTCTAAGTCTTTGGCTATTTTCAGTGGAAATGCAATGCATGGACCGTGTATAATGTAATGTAGGTTAAAATGTAAACTACTCCCATTCTGAAAGTGAGGGTAGGTATGCTACACTGGAACATTTTGTCCTCTGAAATAAAACAGGGAAGTAACAACAAAACGTATCAGGCAAGTTTTACACTTTGTATTTTAAACTGGGTTCTAATAAATGCTTAAAACTTTGGTGGGTTTATACACTGGCACTCAGATTTCCTCCCGGTCAGAGACGGTGATAGGCTGAAGCAGGGCAGCGGGTCATCTGTTTTTCTGTTATGTTATGTTGGCTATTAGGTTCTCCTTAATAGTATGAAAAGACAGGATGGGGGGCGGAAGGAGAGTTGAGACAGGGGGACGATATAGGAGAGAGGGAGGATTACAGGAGAGAAACCCCAAGCAGCTCAGTGCCTGCCTTCCCACACTACCATTCACCTTCATTTTCCTCTCCTTTATATTCTACTCATTTTTACTTGCCTCCCCCATTATTTAGTCATCTCTTAAACGCAGTCCTCTCTTCTTTGGGATCATGAGAAACATATTAACTAGAGACAGGACTCAGAGAGCATCCCCTTCAGCACTTCAAAATATACCTCCAGACCACTCACTCCTTCATGGCATTAATGACCAGGAAAATAAATAATAAAATAAAATTAAAAAAAAAAATAAAAAAGGAAAGAAAATTTCTCACAGACGGGTCACACTCAGACCCCACACGCAGCCGCTTCCCCAAACCACCCTCCTCCCCACGGCCGGCGCTGGGAGGGCCAAGCGCCCCAAGGAGCGGGCAGTACGTGGACTTTGCACACTTTCCTTCGCCCCTGCTGATCCCAGGAGCGAGCGGCCCCGCCGCCTTTGTGTGCGCGTATCCGCCCGCGGGTCCCGACAGCCCGGCACGGGCGGAGCGCGTCCCGCG
>VYXB01008526.1:1308746-1327066 GCA_013397135.1 Pachyramphus minor | reverse complement strand
AAAAAGGAAAGCACCCGGAATGCCAGAGGAGGCCGGGCGAGGAGCGAGGATGCCGCACCGCTGCTGCCGTGCAGGCCCGGCGCCGCGCCGCCCCCTCCGCCCCACTCCCCTGCAAGGCTTTGCAGAGGAAGGCGGGGGAGCCCCCGGCGCACAGCGCCCCGCGGCCCCGGGTGAGGGCCGGGGTGCCCCGGCGGGGCTGCGGGGCCGGGGCAGCCCGGGCAGTTCGGCAGCCGGCTGGCGCAATGGCGTCGCTGCCGAGGAGAGCGAAGGGCTGGCGCAGACCCTGGCAGGGTTCAGTGAGGGGCTCCTGAGCCATCGCTCCCACCTCTGCTGCTGGGGCTGACCAGCAGCTGTTCCCGAAGGCAGGAGGGTTTGCGTTAAACCGGAGCGGGCTGGAGCCTGCGGCAGCCCCGGAGCCGGTGTGACCACCGGGCTGGATGTCAGCAGTGTCCCCAGCCATGGCAAGGGCTGGCAGCCACACGCATCCCCTGCCCTGGGTTCTTGGCTTCTCAAAGCCAAATCGTGTAAGTCTCCATGAGTAGTCCCCCTAAATTCCGAGGACCTTTTTACACGTGGGATTTAACTCGCATGCAAAAGTATTTCCAAAACTAGGCCTCGCCTAAAGTACCCTGGGTGTAAGTGCCCCTTCAGCCAAACACCAGTTGTTACCCGCACACTGTTAACATCCCAAGCTGATGCACCACCACACCACCTACTCTGTGACCGCAGAGCGTTCAGGCAGAGCCCTGAGACAAGTTTCCCTCTTCTGTGTTGCTTTTCACACCACCTACTATAATAATAAGTTATGACATTGCCAATGCCCAGGTAACTAGTGCAGCGGAGTTTGTGAATTGGGTGCATGTAGAAGGGCTGAAACTAAGATATTCTTTGCAACTGCCTCTGTTCAGCCTTAATATTAGCATTAATACTTTCATTTTCCTCATTTAAATACAATAAAAGGGAAAATTGCCTTCACTTAATATTGTTACTAATCAGGTTTTGCAATTCCAGTTTTTATAAGGAGATAAAGTCAGGGGGAAGTTAGCATACACCTTTTTTGTTGTTGGGCTCTATGCTCTCAGCCACAGCATATTTTAAATGGTGAGATCCCTATTGCAGGTGGAAAAAGAGTTGGGGAAAAAAAGAAATCCTTCTTGGAATATTGTACAGTTTAAACACCTTTTTAAGGAGCCTGAAATTGAAAGCCCCTTTTTTTTTTTTTTTTTTTTTTTTTTTAACCCAAACTACTCAAGATGCTTTCTGGCTTGGCTAGAAAGACAAGTTTGTTTCATGTTTCTGTTTTGGAATTGGTTTAAATTGCTTTTAGGCTAAATTCTTGTCTGTCTTTACTGTCTCAGGAGAGTACATTACTGATACATGTTTTTGATAGACTTGAAAAGCAGTGTGTACAGCTTGATTGTGTCTGTATTTTACCATTCATTTTTAAGTGAGGCTCTTCTGATTGATGTGGGGAGTTTGTTTGAAAGGATGAAGGGTATGACATAGCTACCCAACATGCTCCTTACAATTACACCATACCTCAGCTAACAGAGATTTTTCGTTGTGATTGTTACACTTTTAAAAGCAAATTAGTTAATCAAATTGCTATTTTTGGAATGCACTTAAAGGAACATTAAAATGCATTAATTTCATTAAAATAAATAAGCATATAGGCAGCAAAACAAGTATCAGTCAAATAAGCAAGTTCTCGACTGTGTAGCCAAATTCAGCCCTAGTGAGATCATCCAAGTTGTGCTTGTGTACAGCACATTTAATTTGGCTTCTGCAGTCACACAGCTGACACTTTATTTGGTTGTCAAAGGTGTGTATATTAAAAATGTGCGAGCCATGCTGCTTCTCGAATGTGATTAACCTCTGAAGTTAAATTCACCTGTTTTCCATTTAGCTCAGCTGTGCGGTCCTATCGCATATGCAGTTTTTGGTGTGTGTACACACCAGAGATGCAGAGAGGCATTCCCTGGCCCAGTATTAGTCTAAGGGACGTGAGTTGTGTCTGAAGTGGGGGTGTGATGAGGTGGATTTCAGCTGAGGCTGTTCACAACCTGCTGCATGTATATGTTCCAGTTAATAGGCTGTACTGAAGTCTCTGCTACAATCTTTCATTACTGTTGTTACTCATGCCAGTGAGAGTAAAGGAAAGGTTGGTGTGTCTGTAATCACACGTTCATTTGCTATGTAGATACATCCTAAGAGTCTCTCAGCCCGGGAAAATTATGTTGGAATAAGGTCGGATGTGAACTATGTTCAGATAGTTTATTCATTCTGCAATGACCGAGTTGTTTCCTGGTTTCACTTAAGCCACCTTCAAAGTGGATTAAGGTAATTCAAGAAAGTGAATTCTTATGCTGGCATAAGATTTGTCTACACATGGGTTTAGTCGGAGGTAATTACTGCAGTGTACCTAATAGATGTCGTGGAATAATTGGGTGTGTAGACAAGTCCAAAGTCCCACAGGTGAAAACAACAGAATTTAGTCTTTCTGTAGAACATGAGGTTAATTTAGCTGAACATTTGGCCTACTTCTTTTCTCTTGAAGCATATTTAATTCATTACAGGGTTTTTTTCCTCAACAACAAAATCCCCACAACAGGTACGTATTTATGATCAGTTTTAAGATAGCAATGCCATGTGCAGTCCACTAAAAATAAACAATTTAACCAGCATATATTCTAAATACCTTTTCAACTGCCTTAAAGTGGCCAGTAGGTTCTTTACTGGAGAAAATATCAGCTTCTCCATTGTAAATATTTTGAGTGGGTTGTTATTAAACAAAAGGAAAACAAACCCCAAAGCTCTCCTCTGTTCTCTTAAACACCCATGATCCATTTGACTGCATTCCATGCATAGCAATAGCACCCATTCTAACTTAGCAACTTTAATTCCTGAATGAGGAACTCACTTACAGACTCACGCAGAAAGGTTTGCAGAACAACCAGGCCTTCAGGAGGCACCTTAAGAATAGAGAGCTAATTTATAGTTTGCTTACAGAGATCTGAATTAGGAAGAACCTACCTGAAACCCAGGCAGCTACTCTGCTCTGAATCAGAGGTATTGTATCACTACTGGCATACAGGAAAGTTACTGAAATAATAATGAGTACATACAACCTTTTTGTCACCTTGTGCCAAGCACAAATTTTGTTGAATGTCATTCAGTGTCATCTCATGCCACAGACCTCCATGGAAGAGAGATGACTCTCTGACATGAATTCAGACTCCTAAACTTAAAATTGTTTGTTGAGTTGTATTTTTTGGCATTTTTCCCCCTCTTTATTTTTGGGGGGGTGGGGAATGAAAAACCAAAAACTAGATGAGAAGGAAATTATGTAAGCTCAGGTGGTAAAAGGGCAAATTTTTTTTAAAGAAGCATGAATATAAAAGCCACATCCTAGAAATTGCTGACCTTTAAACACTGACATGGAAAAAACCATTAAAATCTATGAAGATAACAAAAGCCAACTCCTACTTCATGTGAAAGATTGTAACGTGGCAAGACAGAGGGTACCCAGAGGTCTTCCCTTACACCGACTAAGTAGACCCAGCACTCTGTGTAACAGGCAATGATGCCAACACAGGATTCTCATTCCTAAACTCAGTTTATGATTACCAGCGTGGCTTTGCTCTCCTGTGCTTGTCTTGGTTGAGGATATAGAGAATGGATTACATACACAACTCCATCATGCCAAACCTGCTTATTTAAGTAAGAAACATTCTTGCAAGAAAATAAGCATTGACTAAAGAAGGTAGAACATGGATAAAGAGAAGACAAAAAATCAAGTTCTTGAGTTCTGTGGCACTGGGTAATTTTGGCCATGGTTTGATACTAAGGCTCAAACTAAACTCAGGTTGAAGGCGATTAGAGTTTTAGACCATATATGAGCATGCCTGATCTGAAATCCCTCTTGCATAAAAAATTAGATTAGATTAGTTTGTGTTCTGCTTCCACTGAGAGATCTCTGAGTGTTAGAGCTACCTGAACTGGTGGGGTGTCCTGGCTCTCCCCCACTTCTGTCATTACAGGGGAATTACTCATCTAGTGAGGAAGGTGTCTTTAAGTCTCTGAGATGATGGCACAACACATGCAAGAGGAAATCTCAGTGCACAGCCAATGCAATGAAATGAAGGATCCTCTATGGGAGTTGGTTAATGGTGCCAGTGTTTGATATTTGTCGTAACAACCACCAACTGTTTTGTTTTTTGTTCTAACAATGTGAATTATGCATTAAACATTAATACAAGTGAGTGTACTTTTCTTTTGATCTTCAAGCATAATCATTTCTAATGAGAGTTTATACATAAGCATTGAAACAAATCCCTGAGTCATGTGAATTTACATTGGTTTTACTCTGTGGGAAAGATCCCACATGAGTTACTCATGTCTGTAAAACATAACATACTTATAATTCAGAAGAAAAAAATGAGCTTGCATTTGGCTGTTGGAACATAAATATCTGTAGTGTAGACATTTGGCTTGTACCCTTGCAGTAATGAAACATTAAAAAGTTAATTTATCAGAGATCAGGATTTAGGGTGGGGCCCATAACTAATATGAGATCCAAGTCTGTCAGAATAAGCTCACCTCTTAGTTTCAACAATCTGGCTTCCTACAAGAGTTGAGCCTAGTGTCAGAGGAATTTGAATTAACTCTAAGGGATCAGAATTTGGCTTGCTTGATACAGATGAAAGTTGCCAAACTGCCATCAACAAGTTTCAATATTGCCTGTATGTATCAGACAAACAGTACAGTGCTTAGTGGCACTTTACCAGATGCCCTTGACAGCCATCCACAGTGCAAGGCTGACCCCGTCCAGACCAACTGTAGAACCTGCTTGGCCATATTTAATATTGTGACTTTCTTTCAACATCAGTCACAAAGAGTGCATTCCGTGAAAACATACACACTATAAATTGTGTAACTGCCAAGACAGTTATTTAAAATGCAAACAGAATTTAAGCTCTTTCCCCTTTGACTCACTGCACAAATATTAAAATAACCAACAATTAACAGTCTGCACTTCAGCAGCTGTGCTGTATGTGCAGGGTACATACAACACACTGGGGAAAGTACAGGTGCAAAACAGTACACAAAGGGCCTGGGTATACAGGTACTCACTACAAGATTTGCAAAATGCCTCTTGCCTTTCCAAAACAGACCTCAGTGCCAAAGGTTGCAGAAGAGGAGTGGCTGTCAAGGAGGTATTATGTTTAATGGCAGATAGGCTCTATCTCTGATTAAGGTCATAGCTCAGGAATTCTCAAAAGCCTGTTAATATATTTTATTCTTAACATGTAAGTGCTAAAGGAGGCCTGGAAGACAGAGATCCAGGATTACCCCACATCATTCTGTGTTCTCACAGGAGGCTACAGTCATGCTCTCTGCTGCTTCTTTTCACTTGCCTGAATGTCCTGAAATGCTGATGGTAGAGCTTCAAAAGGAAGAGCAGAAGAAGCCTATGCATAGAATAGTTTATATACTGAAAGAAGAGCAAACATGAAACCCTTCACCGCTGAACATGAATTCTCCAACTGCTGTATTTCATATGAAGACAGATGTACTGATACTAATGCGGTAGAGAAGAAAGGTTGAGGTTGCAGAGTGTCACCTAGCATGTTAAGTTTAAAGAGAAATAGGTCCAGTATTGAATTTTAAACGGTTTCTTACTGAAGGACCTCCACTGCCTTAATTCCATCTAGGCCCTTCTTGAAGCACACTGATAATAACCCAGCTTGAGAAGTTCAATGAGCGTTCTGACTTCTCAGAATGCACCAGTACATCCCCAGGCACACACAAAAAGCTGCTCTTGCATAGATGCGATAGATATAGTAGAAAATGGTGTACAGAAGCATGTAGGGAGGCCTTTCTAAGCATCAGCCAGGGTGACAAAGCCTGTTGGACCATGAGTTCCCAAGCTGTGTTCACAACCCTGGAATGCTTGCTGGAAACACTCCCCTGTAATTTAGCTTGTTTGGTGTGCATTAAAGATGCTCATTTCTAGACCCCTAAGTGAAATGTGATACTGAACCCATTCATCCTCTTATACCAGCAGGCGTCTAGCAGATGGCCAAGAGGCTGATGGGAAGGAGAGAGCACCATTTTTAATCCAGTTGTTCATTATGGAAAATTATGAGAAAAGTGAAAGATCTTATTCCACAGACCGAGATGTTTACTTATATTTAACTGCATAACAGAGTCAAAACTCTGAATTCCATTACTATATATGAATGTTATGGTGTGGAGAAGTCTTATTTGGTAATTAGCTAGTCAGAGCCACAGACTAGAAAACAGATATGCAGCCCAACTCTCATGAAATCAGTGAAGCCATACCAGTTCATACTAGCTGAGAATCCAGTCTTCAATTTCTAATTAAAAAATTGAGAAATTGCACTTTTCTGTGATATTTTAGTCATATTATACAGAAAAAGCAATAAAGTAACAAGTTATAGATATTTATATAGCCAACACAGAAGCAGAACCAATGCAAAATCTTTAGCAATGAAGCCCTGCCACCACGTTATTACGTATTTCAGCACTGGTGCCGTGTGGATTATTGCTTAACTTTAGGGCAGTAGTGTAAGCTCATTTTCTTGCCTTTGTCTTTTCAGTCACCATTAGGGCTACAACCTTCCCATCCTCCCAGTACAACCCCCAGGGACAGGGGTAGAAGTTACACAATAGGTGTTTTTCCATGGGCGGATGTCTAAATGTGAAGAGAAACAATTGAATTTTAATTACAATTTTGAGACGCTTGAAGTTAATTTCTGGGCAGCGCAGAAATTAGTAGCTCTTGCTGCTGCGAGAAGTTGCATGCTCTCCTCTCCTGATGTTAGCAGCATTACAGGTCCTCAGCTTTCGGCAGAAATAGCTCCCAAAGTAGAAGGTCCTTTCCTCGTGCCACAAAAGGCAGGGTGAGAGACCTGCTGCAGTCAGACCCAACCAAGGGTCATTGCAGAGCAAGTGCAACAAAAAATAGGGTATCTGCTCCAGATTTACACTACCAGAGATGCATTCTCATTAGGTATTTACAGCATAGTAGCATTGACCATGGTAAGAAGGTAAATTTGTTAAGTGCTGCACAAAACATTTAATCAGAAAAAGTTCCTGCATACAAAAACATTACCAAAAAAAATGCGGAAGAAGTGTGGCAAACAATGGGATATCCTGGGGAAAAAAGTACACCAGTAATTGCAGCAAAGGCAGCCAGCTATGGAGGCTTTTCCTACATGCAGGGTAATGATAATTCTGCCAAGGAGGCAAGTTGTTTATTTTCTTTTTAGCTATGACATTTCCTTTGCATTACTGAATCATGGTTTGCTAATAGTTTACAAATATCAAATTTATAAAACTTTAGAAACCTTGTCATATCTTAGATAATATGTACCAATTTATCAACAGCTCTATAAAAAATAAGTGATCCAATAGGTTTTGGGGTTGGACTTGTTTGGATTTGGTTTTTTTAAAGAATTTTAGTAAAGAAGGGATAATTTTAGTCTTGTTTTTGTCTTCTTAGAAGATTCAGAAACTAATATAAATGACAGTCCCCAAATCTGTATATATCTACTTGTAGATGAGGAAATAGAAAATATAAGATGCTTCAAAATAGTGCCAGTCATTTAGTCTGCTCTGTAGTTGAATGGCAGTGTGTCAACCATTTTCACCAAAAGCAGGAGACCCACTGCAGAGCACTGTCTTTTCAATTTTGGGCTAGGCAATCATAGCCCCGAAGAGGTCATGAAAGGGATCAGCCTTCCCCATGTTACCCCTCTGGTCAGATGGCAGCTCCAACCAAAAAGAAAGAAGAAAAGAGGACAGCCGTAGGCACCTGGCATTGCCTTCTTGCACAGAAAAAAGCAGGCAGGGGAGGAGGGACCTGGTGTCCAGCCAGGTGTGGCAGATCTTACAAGCCGGGCTGCCAAGCTGGAGCTCATCCTCTGAATGGATTCTGCAGGGGAAGGCATGGAGAAGGTAACATGGGGAAACTGCTTCCCTTGCAAGCACTTCTGTGTCCCCATTTACCTTCTTCCATGAGATGGGAGAACATGCCTCTTATTTGGCTGAAAATTTACAGCTTGGCATTGAAAATGTTACTGTCCATGTCCACCAGCACACTACAAGGCACAGGTAAAGCATCATTGCTTAACATGTTCTTGCAGTTCCCTCGTACTGAAGCCAGTTCCCGTCTTAGTTACAGGAAAATTTAAATGTCAGGAAGATTAATTTTACTGACTGATACCAAATGATTTTTTCCTAACAAGTACTGTTTTTTATATACACTACCCAGAGTTTAGTTGTGTCTATTATTTCTTCTACTCATTTCAACAAGGGTAATTTTACTTAAAGCAAATTTTTGCATTGTACTACTGGATACTTTGGTACAGGTTGTTGCAGTAAAGCAATTTCACTGCTTTAGAGACTGCACCATAATGTTTTGCTTCTGGATTTTTTCCAGGAAGTACAGGCACAAGCTCACAAATGCCCCATCCAAGTCCTTATAGAGCCATCCCGAGAACCTCAGTGATGTGCTTTTCAGGCTTGCACACAATATCTAGTCTCAGCCCCTGCTTCGAGCCCTTGGGAGATGGGTTTTCAGTTAAGACTACAGAAGAAGGAAAAGCATGGCCACAATAAACAATCATTTTAATAGCTGTTAATGTACAAAACATATTCTTAACCTCACATGTTACATCCAGCTACACAGTAGGAGACATGGGTTTTCCTGGACTGGTGATCCCTCCGTACATAAATGCAGTTACGCTTAAGGAAGGTGGAATGCCACAGTTCCAATAATTTCTTCATTCTACCAAGACAACTTTGTACTCTACCAAGGTTACTTTGGAGCCATAAAATTCCTCTTTTATGTGGCACTTCCTTTAGAGCAAATTTGTCCCCTTGAGTAAATTTTTCCTTGTCTGTAATGTGAGATATAGATAGACAGATATAGATCATCTATATATGCACGCACATCTGCATGTGTCATAGATATCTATATTTATCTATCACACTTATTCCATTGAATAGATGTTATTATAGATTTGAAAACAAACAAACAAGTAGAAATTTCTCTACTCAGTGTATAAGAGAAGTTGCTGTCACCCAGTTTAGAACTATAAGCTCCATTTATTTTTTTTTCCCCATGAATACACCACCTACCCCAGAAGCACCTGATGTCAGTAGCAGGATACGTACCCATACAGCCTAAAAATATTTAACACTTTCCACAAATACATAATATGAAGAACTCCAAGTATCCTTTGAACATGGAGGAGTCACTACACTGTATCCTACTAAAATGCATACTACTCCAATGTTTTTCACCCGGACAAGATGAATAAGGAGGAAGAGAAGGAGAGAGGGAAGCAAATTATTCAGAGAAAATCCAAGTTAGAAAAAGAAAAAAATATTTTCTTATTTAAAGTTCAGACATCTGCATTCTCTTAATTCCTTGTTTAAAGAGCTATTATTAAGTTACAAATTTCAAGCATATTTTAGGTATGTTACTCTTTTCATGTGAATACAAAAATATGAATAATAAGGTAAAAAAATACATTAAACAGTGATATGATGTGTTCAGAAAACACATGCATGGAATTGCCTAGTTGAATATTTTCCTAACTGGGAGAAAATGTGTAAGTTCCTCACCCATTTCAGCAGCCATCATTAGTGGATGTTAAAGTTAACAACAGTTCATTGGCAGATTCCCAAGACTGGCATCAGTGTAAGGATTTGCATTTGATATGAGTGGGGAAAACTTCTTTTTAAAAATTCATTGTTATCCTGTCTTTGGATGAAGGTTTGGAATAGTTAAACACAAAATACCGAAGACGCTACTCATTGACATGATAACTGTTTTGGGGGAGGGGGGGAAGAAGAACAAACTTGCTACTACATGATGAGAAATATAAAAATATTAAGTAAAGTCTTTGAAGAAATTAAGGAACCATAGCTTTCAACAAAGAAGATTATGTTAGTTCTATGTATTTCTGCACAACAAGACCAAAACATTGGCTGGCATTTCTGAGCATTTCCGCAACCCAAACAGTAAGAGGAAGCTATTCAAAATCACGAGACTTTCAGTGTTGACTGCAGTGGAAACAGAATGGGGCTTTTATCTTAATCAGTTACTTAGAATGAACTAATACTGATTTATCATCTTTTCCCCCTCTGTGCTTAGAGCTAGAGCATTACTGATGAATGTTCAAAGAACCCACAGAAAGGCAATAACACACCATTCTTGCAAGTATTTTGAGGGAGGGAGATTGCCTATATTATGCCAGTGCTGTACTTTAGAGTCATGAGTCACTGAGAAAATACAGAGAAATTCCTATTTTTGTGCTTTGAATAAGAAGTCTTTCATGACAGAATATAAATATGGGGAAGTAATTTCTAAGTTTATTGTTACTACTCCATTTATTAAGCATGACAAAATTTGAAGCAGTTTAAATACTTTGGTGGAAATGTGTCATTATCACCAGTTTTTGTTACTACATTCAGTCAACATCCTAAGCATACTCCTATACCTGCATGATGAAAGGAGCTCCAGCTCTCTCCATACATGACATAACAGTAAGGGGGTAAAAAAATAAATCTAAATGCTATTTATTCAGCAACTGAATCTTAGCCAACATGTACCACTATTTACTATGGTTAGTGGCAATTTTACACAAGTAGTAAGCACATAAGGCCCTTGTAACATTTGAGTGCCTGAGATTGGATTATCCTGTAGGGTCTTCTAGGGTTTTTAAAGTATATACTAATAAAATTAAACATAGGCATTTACAAGAAAAAAATATTTTAATTTTGTTAGGACTGAGATAAACTAATAATAAAAAAAATTAAATACAATATTAAAGTTTTTAACTGTCCATTCTCAACGTAAATCCTATAGTTATGTGCTCTCCTTTCCTTTCTGGAAAGATCTAATTTTCTGCAGGGATGTCAAAGGGACCACTGCTCTCCATTTTCTTAAAGGTAGTGAGCCAATATCTGCTAAATGCAGTGTGACATGCTGTTTACCTTTCTTGTAAACTTAAGGCTTTTCCATCTAAGAACTGTATAAATGAAACAGTACTCACTCACACCTATGCCTACAGGTATCTATTAGAAAGCAGAGAGCGTTCATTTTTAATGTCCTCCTTATTATGATTTTATGCCATATTCCTCTGCACTGTCACTATTTGGAACTGCTCTAGATATGATAACAAGTGCAAGGGAAGTAAGGTGAAAACAATGTGTTTTTTCCCCTCATTTGCTACAGGTATTTAGTGACAAACAAAGGTGATAAAAATGCAGAGGTAAAAAGTCTTGCCTGATATGTCGTTTAAACAACATGGTAGTTTAGCAAACTACTACAATACAGAAGTTTTGTCCCATGCTCAAAAACCCAAAGTGACAAAATCCAAACAATCTTTATATGTTTAGGTTTGTACTCTGCAATATTTAGTAATTTATATTTGATATCAGAATTTCCAAGGGAAGTAGTAGGAGGTTGTCTGGTTTTGGGGTCTTTTAAATATATATATATAAATTTCTCATCTATTTAAAGGAAGTCTACATACATCAGCAAAAAGCATGAGCAAAGAGAGACGACTAATCACCCTGTGAAAAAATGCAACCACCCTTTCTTCAGTGAATGCTTTTGAATTGGAAAATAATTTTTCTCACGCTGCAGAAACCCTCTATTTAAACAAGTACCCACTAACATCATTTGTTCCTCTAATCGTCATCATTACTGGGACAGACGCAGCCGTTGTTGATCACACAAAGCATTCTGTAAGATCCACTTTTCCAATTAAACTTATATTCTTCTCGGTTGTCTGCCTTTATTTAGTTTGGAACACAATTACAGTTGTACCTTGGTTAACTTCTGGCAGTAAGGCATTTGCAGAAGCTGTTGCTCTCAGTAAGGTTGGCTGTTACTGATTACAGTATTGCTTAAGGCAGATTCCTTGTTGTAAATGGCATTGAACATTTTTACCTGGATATTGCAACACCACATTATGAGCATTGGGATATTAAAAGAATAGTAAGTAATTCTGCTAGCCTCTGGATTTAAGCAATAAGCTAGTAGATTTGTATGTGGAGACACAGCTAGAAAATCGAACTATCACCACAGAATGCAATACAATGTTTGTATCTCTCTCTAATTTGCTAGTGACCAATCATTACAGTCAACTGTGAACCACAGTCCTAAATAATAAAGGTCAATTTTTTCATAGACAGCTTCTGTGTTTGAGTTGCTACCTTGAAATACCTAAAGTTGGATTTTACAGCAAGGTTCCCAGACACTTCACTGGGATTCTATCCTGTCGACATCAGGAAAAAACAAAGCCAGAAGAACAGGCCCCACATCATCTCAAATCAAACCCCATTTCATTTGAAAAACGGATCCTGGGGTTTAACATCTGCCAGAAGGATGGTCTGATCCTTTTTAGTGTATTCACATTAAAAAAATCCCAGTCTGAAACATTTATTTAGTCAAACCCAGTCTCAGCTAATCTCATTTCTCAACTTTGTTGGATATCAGAAAAAAATGCATACAAATTCTGGAAACTTAGGTCATCATCATAAACAATTTTAGCCTTTCTATAGAATACAAAAGTACTGCAAATATAATTTTTTAAAAATAATTTTATAGGATCTTTACATATATAAAAATAGCAAATATCTATGGATATTCTTGTGATTACGATAATTGCATTCATACAGCTTTTCGACAAAAACCAATACACTATGTTCATGCATTCTATCCTTGGTTATAAAGGTGAGAGCGTAGGAGGACTTAGGAAAGTCTGCTGGAGTTCAGGACTTTCACCTGGCTCCATCCGTAACGTGCTGAGACCTATGCCAATTCACCACAGCAAAACTTCCTTTCACATCAGCTTTCTTAATACCTTATTCACCCAAATAAAGTGTTTTCCTACTATCATATGTTGGGGGAGAAGGAAGATTTGTGGGGTAACTGATTTTAGAAGTTATTTGGGATTTCTTAATTCAAGGTAAAATGAGCTTGTAGTTCTCTTACATGTAATTATGATTAGTAGAGAGAGGATGAGGCTACACCATATTGTACCAAATGAAGATGTTTTCTTTTTCAAAGGAAGTTTTGGTATTATTGTGAATACCAAATCATGCTGTGATCTCCCATTAATCACACTAAAGCTGTCTCTTAAGCTGCAATGTTACCCTATGAAGATATTCCATCTGCTTTGAAATTAAGCACCAACTTGTTTAACTCCTGACAGCACTTTGCCATAACCCTGTCAAGCAAGCACAAAAATCAGTGAGAAGAAACTGATGGAGCCAAATCCATTCTGGAGTTGTACATCTCAAACCAGTACATGTGCCCTAAAATCTAACATTCAGAAATCCTTCATCGCTGCGACCTACCACCTCAACTCATTATGATATGTTCACCGCTTATTTTTATTTTCATCCCTTTCCCACCAGAAAGGGCAGAAAAGACACTGGCCCGCCCCCGAACGCTTTTAAATGGCGAAAGGGGGTACCCGGTCCCCCAGGACCGTGCTGTGGCCGGGGGAGCCCCGTCTCCCCGTTCCACCTCAGCATCACTGCGAGCACGGCCCGTCTCCGGCAGCACGCACCGACCCCTGGGCAAGCCAGACAAAGCGACAGGATTTGGGGAATGGCTCGTAGAGCCGCGAAGGGACCCCCAATTCTCTTTCCCTGCTCCGGCATCCACTTATTGTAATTCCTCAGCTTTCGGCAACTTTGCTCCGGGTCGGCAACCCCCCTGGAAACTTCGAGAGGGAGAACAAAGGGGCAAAGAACAAAGAGCCGGGCAGGGGAAGGGAGGGGAGGGAAGCGGGGAGCTCCCCCCTTTCGGGTCAGCCCGGAGACCCTCCCCTCCTGCCGCCGCCCCAGGGTCAGCCCTGCCCGCCCCGCGGAGTCCCCGCCAGCAGCGGCCCAGGCGGCGGCTCAGCTGGGGAAGCCCCGGGGTGGCTGTGGACGCCCCGCCCGGCCTGTGAGCCCCCACAGAAACCCTGCCAGGGCTTCCCCGGCGTCTGGTTTGTGCCCGACCGCGAAGCGCCCGCTCCTGCCGTGCCCTCACCGATGAAATGAGCAGGTGGGAGGCTGCCCCCGCACACAGCAGTGCCTTCCCGCCTGTCCAGCCCTGCCCCAGCGAGGGCCCTCACCGGGCGCCCCGAGCATCCCCCGCAGAGGGTCGGAGGGGGACTCGCTCCACGGGAGTGCAACACGTGTCCAGCCCCACAGCCACGGTCCCAAAGCCGCGGCCGCTCCGCGGGGCGGCTTGTGGGGCTTCCGTGGACCACCAGAAACCAGCAAGAAACCGAGGCAAAGCAGCCGTCCCGTTTCGCTGCAGGGATCCTGTTCCTCTCGCAGCAACGTTTAACTTTACTGAAGTATAACTAAGCACCCTTTTTTGATGGTCCGCTTCCCTCACACCCCTTCTTACCGAGTGCGACCCTTTAGCAAGCGTCCTGCTTCCTCTATTATCAGTTAAATAACCTTGAAGAGCTGCAGGTGCCCTCGTTACCTGTTGCTATGAGGCCCCTGGCCTCTTATCGGGGCATAGGGGTAATTAATTCTGTTTTCATACTGTGATCGCACTGTGTTGGCTGTGGGAGGTGTAAACCCCGCGTGGCTCCGGGCAGGGAGGGGGAAGGTTTGGGCAGGACAGTCATGCCCGGCGTCGCTGCCCGACCTCAGAGCGAAGCCAGGGGGGCAGGGAAAGGCAAACACCGGGCAGAGCAGCAACCCTGTCATTAGGGACCACACGCATTAAGTGCCATCCTGCAACTACCTCTTAGCGAAGGGCAGGGAATTATCATTATTCTTCTCGGGCAGGCATTTCCAATTTGGAGTTAATTGACGCGGTTCTTCCTTTGAGTAATAACCAAAGGGAATCCGAGCTTTATCCGAAAAACTTTCTGAGGCTTTTTTTTTCCTTACCCTTATTTCTTTTTAATTTAAGCTAGAAGTGAGCTAACAGAGCTTCGCTTTCCTGAAGGTGAAATTACTCTAGTCCTTAATCGGGAGCGGAAACAAGCCGCGAGACAAGTACCGAGGTGCGATGCAGGTGCTCGCGGGAGTGGTTCCGAGTTCAAAGCGGGATGGTATGAGCCGGCACCGCCACCCCTAAACCCCGCCGGGAAAGAGCACCCTCGTCCCGCAAGCCCCTACCGTGAGCATCCCTCATTAGAGAAATCAGAGAACGGTGGGGAATGGCTTAAACAGTTTAAAAACATTAGGTTGACGATTGAGGAGCGTGAGGCAGAGCTGGAACACGGGTTTGCGTGAAATGCTGCCCTGGGAACGGGAGGAAAACTTGAGCGCAGCCTTTGCCCTTAGTTAACTAAAGCCAATTACTTGTCTCAATATAAAAGGTTTCGCGTATGGTTACAGCTGAGGAAATACGAGAAGCTGATGAGTCTGTTTTGGTTATGATTTAATCAAATAAATTAAAGGAGCAGGGTAAGGATACGCCCAATTTGGGACTTCAAAAAAAAAAAAAAAGGCATGAGTTTTGAGGGACGCTCTCTGTCCGAAGCCTCTCCTATTTTGTACAGAGCAAAGCGAGGCTCTTGGAGTCCACTCATCTCATTACTGCTGGGTGTTTGGGGTTTCTCTTTTCCTCCCAATGGAGTAACCTTTCATAAACGATTGCAATTTCAAGGGGGAAAGGGTGAGTAGGTGCCAAACCAAGCTGGGGGTGGGGCAGAATTTTGCGTTTCAAGCAATTTAGCAGACAGTAATTCTGCTTACAGCAGAGAGGTAGGTGGATAGTTGAAAACATCTTCCACCAGAGTGTCCTACTTTGGCAATTCTAATTAAAACAAGGTTTAAAAGATGCAAAGAAAGAGCAAGCCTCTTGCTTTTTTTCAATGGGCGTGGGGGATACCGTCAGGCACAAAGAGTGCTTCCAGCTTGTTCTAACGTGCACCTTTGTTTAAAAGAAAAAAAAAATAATCAAGCTCGTCCTCTGATTTCAACTAATGTATTTTTAACTGGATTTCTTTCCTCTGCTTTGTGTGATCTGATACCTACCGTGTAGCCCTGGCCCACTTTCAGCCCTGCGGGTGCCCTGCATTGTGTGCGTGTCTGAAAGAAAAAGGAAAAGTCTTCCATCTCACACCCTTTTGCCCCGTACCTGTGCTTGGGAATTGAATGTTGTCCAAGCTAGTGGTCAGTGAAACCCGGATCGTATTCCCCTTCTCGCCGCCTAACCCGAGAGAAGCCGCGACTTTATAGGTCCAGCATGGCTAGTATGGCTGTGACCGTCCAGCACCTCGGATCAATAAAGCAGCCAGTTTTTTTGGCGCTTCTTTTCCACAGCTTATTGAAAAGGAGCCTTTACCGCCACCTATAAATAGCGCTGCATCCAAGTCCCTTTTTTTTCCCCCTCTATTTTTCCCCCCCTCCTCTCTACGTAAAGTAGCAAAGTTCTAACCAAGGTACCGCAAGTTCTCCTGGCTGTTCAGTGAGGGCCCTCCTCGGAGGGCTGCACTGGGGGGGCCCGGCGCCAAAGGCTGCGCTGCCGCCTCCAAAGGGAGCGGGGGCGGGGGGGGGCTCCGGCGGAGCCAGTCCCGCACCGGCTGCCTTTGAACTTTGTTCATAGGCATTGGAGGGAGAGGAGCGAATACCGATACTCACCGTGCTCTTTGGCTTTCCAGGTGTAACTCCGTCTCGCCCTCTGCTTTGTGTATAAATGAGCAGAGGTTACATCCCGGGCACGCGGTATAATTGCCCTGGATAACCCCGACCCTGCTGGTTTAATGCTACGCTAACCTGAGAGTGTGTGATTGGAGCTCGACTGTTGGGTTAGAAAAGCGCCTCTCCACGCTGGAAACAAATTCGCTTTCTCTGTCCCCACTCCAACCCCTTTCCACGCGGAGTCTCCCAGCGCTGCATTCCTGCACAAACCAGGACACCTACCTTTCCGAGAGCCACGTTCCCTAGCACAATTTCATTTTCCCCCACTCTCGAATCAACTGTAATTTCCTTACCCACGTGTCATGCCCTGTCTGCTGCGTGGGGCTTGATTTCACGCACTGTGCCGCGCCGAGGGCTGGGACTGCCTGGAAAGCGCCGACACCTCGCGTAGGGGAAGGAAGGAGCAGAGGCGTGGGGGGGACGCGCTGCCTGTCGCCTTCCTTGCACCTCGCTGCCACCTCGCCGGGGAAGGGGCGGCGGGGGCGAAGGACCGGGGCACTCATCCTCTCCCCAAAATCTCACGCTCAGCCCTCAGGACCGGGCTGCTTTTCGGGCGCTTTCGACCTGCCTGCACAGCGGACTGGGAGCTGACGGACGGTCATTGCTGTACGCGGAGCGATCAAAGCCCCTTTCTCCCCGCGCTCTCTCTCTTTATTGGTTTATCTGTTTATTTATTTATTTGCAATTCCCTTTCAATTCCCTCAAATGAGGTTTGATAAATACAGCTCGTTGTCTGCGCTCATACCAGTGTAGTAATCGTCAGGGAGTCTGAGCGCTCCAGGAAAAGAAAAGCGGAGGAAGAGGGAGGGATACAACCTCCGTTATCTCACTGTTACTAATTCCCAGCCGGCTCGGACTCAGGGGACAAGGCGATCGCTTAACAAACCCTCCTCCTCTCCCTTCACCACTCCTTCCTTCCTTCCTCTTCTTCGGCACATTTTCTCCCCCGCACTCGCCCACGTTTCATTCCTCCTCTTCGTGAGGAATAAACCGTGCGAACTCAAAGTAAAGAGAAGAAAAAAAAAAAGAAAAGAAAGAAAAAAAGGAAAGGTGGGTGGGAGGGATACAGGAGGGGAATAGAAAAAAAAATAAGAAAAGGGAGGGAGGAAGAAAAGGACAGAAAGTGTCTGTGCCTGATCGCTGACCATCTGTGCAAAAGGTGATCATTGTTAGGTACTCACATGGCTGGTGGCAGAGCAGCTCTTAGCAATTAATAAGTCTCTCAGCTTGAGCTCTTCTTTCCCCTTTTGGATGGCAGCGCTCTCTGCGTGGCTCGCTCTCACTCGCGCACACACACACAAACCCGATCAGATGCTTCAGGACCGGCCACTTTGCGAGAGGAACAACACAGGAGGGTTTGTATTACTCCAGGTTCGTGTGTGTAGCCTATAAATAGCGAACTTTTTGATGGAATCAGCTAACAAATGAGAGGAGAAGGCGTAATTTTGCGCAGGGAGCCCCCCTTTCTCTTTGCAAGATTAAAACCCCCCAGGCAGCAGACAGAGCTAAAGTTGTGGGTGTGTAGAAAGGAATTTCACTTTATTGTGATCGTGCGCGAGATTTTTGTTTGTTTGTTTGTTTGTTTGAGGGACTGTTTTTGTTCCTCCCAC